>JAQIWI010000414.1:0-33749 GCA_034698825.1 Deuterosminthurus bicinctus | reverse complement strand
ACAGAGGAAAAACTCGGTGAACTCGAAGTCAAGCAGGACACCGCACAGGCTCAAGAGAAAGAAATCCCTCTGGAAGAGGTCACGGTATCCAAGGAGACGCCTCTCGCACGGGCTAAAGAAGGTAAGCAAAAGCCGACGGATGAACAACTCGGAGAGCTTGAAGCTGAACAGCCAGAAGAAGTTGGTCAAGCCCAAGAAAAAGAAATCACACTCAAGAAAGCCAAGGTCTCCAAGAAGAAGCCACTTGCACTGGCTAAGCCAGAGGAAGACAAACCAACGGAAGAGAAAGTCGGTGATCTCGAAGTTAAGCAAGACACTGCACAGGCTCAAGAGAAAGAAATCCCTCTGGAAGAGGTGACGGTATCTAAGGAGACGCCTCTCGCACGGGCTAAAGAAGACAAAGATAGGCCCAAGGAAGAACAACTCGGAGATCTTGTAGCTGAACAACCCGAAGAAGTTGGTCAAGCCCAAGAAAAAGAGATCACACTCAAGAAAGCTAAAGTTTCTAAAAAGAAGCCACTTGCACTCGCTAAGCCCGAAGAAGACAAGCCTACAGAGGAAAAACTCGGTGAACTCGAAGTCAAGCAGGACACCGCACAGGCTCAAGAGAAAGAAATCCCTCTGGAAGAAGTCACGGTATCCAAGGAGACACCGCTCGCACGGGCTAAAGAAGACAAAGATCGGCCCAAGGAAGAACAACTCGGAGATATTGAAGCTGAACAACCCGAAGAAGTTGGTCAAGCCCAAGAAAAAGAAATCACACTCAAGAAAGCTAAAGTTTCTAAGAAGAAGCCACTTGCCCTCGCTAAGCCCGAAGAAGACAAGCCAACAGAGGAGAAACTTGGCGAGCTTGAAGTTAAACAGGATGTTGCTCAAGCGCAAGAGAAACAAATTCCCGTTGAGGAAGTCACAGTCTCCAAAGCGACTCCTCTTGCACGTGCCAAACAAGATAAAGATAAGCCCACGGAAGAGAAGATTGCGGAGTTTGAAGACGCGCCGGAAGAAGTTGCTCAGGCTGAGCAAACAGAAGTGACCCTAAAGAAGGCTAAGGTAACTAAGAAGAAGCCCATGGCTCTTGCTAAAGAAGAACAAGAGATGCCCGCAGAAGAGAAAATTGAGGATATTGAAGTTAAGATCGAAGAGGCAACTGCAGAGGAGAAGGAAATCCCCGTGCCAAAGGTCAAAGTTTCAAAGAAAAAACCCATGGCTAAGGAAAAGTCGATGGAAGAGAAGGTTCCCGAAGAGGGAGCACACGAGCTTGAACTTGAGCAGCCGAGTCCCGTCTCCGCTGCTGAGAAGGATATTCCAGTCGAGACTGTTGAAATCAAGAAAAAGAAAGTTCGAGGCAAGCCCAAAGAAGTCCAAGAAACACAGCCAGAAGAAGATGCTAAAGATCTAGAAGTTGAAGCACCTCTCCCTGCTTCTGCAGCTGAATCAGAGATTCCCATCGAAAAGGTTGGTGTACAGAAAGAGAAAGTTCTGGCCAAGCCAAAGGAAGTTCAGGAAACGCAGCCTGATGAAGGTGCGCACGATCTTGAACTTGAGCAGCCTCGACCAGCTTCCGCAGCGGAGAAGGAGATCCCAGTTGAGACCGTTGATATCAAGAAAAAGAAAGTCCGTGGGAAGCCCAAAGAAGTTGAAGAAACTCAACCAGAAGAAGGTGCTAAAGATCTGGAGGTCGAAGCACCTCAACCTGCTTCTGCAGCTGAGAAGGATATCCCAGTTGAGACCGTTGATATCAAGAAGAAGAAAGTTCGAGGCAAGCCCAAAGAAGTCCAAGAAACACAGCCAGAAGAGGGTGCTAAAGATTTGGAGGTTGAAGCACCTCTCCCTGCTTCCGCAGCTGAATCAGAAATCCCCATCGAAAAGGTCGGTGTGCAGAAAGAAAAAGTCCTCGCCAAGCCAAAGGAAGTTCAGGAAACGCAGCCTGATGAAGGTGCGCACGATCTTGAGCTTGAGCAGCCCATTGCAGCTTCCGCAGCTGAGAAGGAGATCCCAGTTGAGACTGTAGAAGTCAAGAAAAAGAAAGTTCGGGGCAAGCCCAAAGAAGTCCAAGAGACTCAACCAGAAGAGGGTGCCAAAGATCTGGAGGTTGAGTCACCTCACCCTGCTTCCGCAGCTGAATCAGAAATTCCCATAGAAACCGTTGGCGTGCAGAAAGAGAAAGTCCTTGCAAAACCGAAGGAAGTTCAGGAGACGCAGCCGGAGGAAGGTGCACATGATCTTGAGCTTGAGCAGCCTCGACCAGCTTCAGCAGCTGAAAAGGAGATCCCAGTTGAGACTGTAGAAGTCAAGAAGAAGAAGGTACGAGGAAAGCCTAAAGAAACAAAGGAAACACAGCCTGAAGAGGTTACGAAGGAGGTAGAGTCTGAAGTTCCAGAGGAGGTGAAAGCTACCGAAGAGGAGATTCCAATTGAGCAAGTAACTATCCAGAAGAAGAAGCCAGTTCGTGGCAAAGAGAAAGAAGACGTCGAAGAAATTAGTGAGGAGGTTACTGCTGAGTTCCAAATCAAGAAACCTACAGAAGAAGTTGCTAAAGAAGAGGAGGTGACGGCCGAAAAGGTCACAATCAAAAAGAAGAAGACTCGGGGCAAGGAGAAGGAAGATAGTGAGCAAGTGCCAGAAGAGGTCACCGCAGAGTTCGCTATTAAGAAGCCTGAAGAAGAGAAGGCTAAGGAGGAAGAGGTCCCTGTTGAAGAGGTGACAATAAAGAAGAAGCCTGTTCGTGGAAAAGAAAAGGAGGATGTGGAGCAGGTGTCCGAGGAGGTGACTGTCGACCTCACCGTGCAAAAGCCCTCAGAGGAAACTGCTGTAGAGGAGGAAATCCCTGTAGAAAAGGTTACGATCAAGAAGAAGAAGACCCGAGGCAAGGAAAAAGAAGACTCTGAACAAGTGCCGGAGGAGGTCACTGCAGAATTTGCTATTAAGAAGCCTGAAGAGGGGAAGGCTAAAGAGGAAGAGATTCCTGTTGAACAGGTGACAATAAAGAAAAAGCCTGTGCGTGGCAAAGAAAAGGACGACGTAGAGCAAGTGACTGAGGAGGTGACAGTTGACCTGACCGTACAAAAGCCCTCAGAGGAAACTGCTGTAGAGGAGGAAATCCCTGTAGAAAAGGTTACGATCAAGAAGAAGAAGACCCGAGGCAAGGAAAAGGAGGACTCTGAACAAGTGCCGGAGGAGGTCACTGCAGAATTTGCTATTAAGAAGCCTGAAGAGGAAAAGGCCAAAGAAGAGGAAATTCCTGTTGAAGAGGTGACTATCAAGAAGAAGAGGCCGGTGCGTGGAAAAGAAAAAGAAGATGTTGAAGAGGTGTCCGAGGAAGTCACGCTTGATCTCGCTCCTAAGAAGCAAACTCCCGAACAGGCCGCTGAAACTGAAATTCCTGTTGAGTCAGTCACGATCCAAAAGACGACTTCTCAGGCTGTCGGCAAAGAGCGAACGGCCGAGTCCATGGAGGAAACCTCTACAGAATTCACAATCTCTCAACCTCAAGCAGAGAAGCCTGAAGAGAAGGAAGTTACAGCTGAAAGTGTCACAATCAAGAAGAAGAAGACCCGCGGAAAGGGAAAAGAAGCTGAAGAAGCTACTCCTGAGGAAGTCACCGTGGACATTACCATCAAACCTGACGCTCCTGCTCAGGCCACTGAAGAGGAAATTCCTGTAGAATCAGTTACAATAAGCAAAAAGAAGCCGCGTGGACAGGGCAAAGAGGATGAAGAAGTTGCGCCAGAAGAGATTGCTGTTGAGATCACCCTCAAACCTGAGCAGCCTGCCCATGCGCAAGAAGAAGAGATTCCTGTTGAGAGCGTTACCATCAGTAAAAAGAAACCCCGTGGTAAGGGCAAAGAAGAGACCGAGCAGGTTCTTGAGGAAGTATCTGCTGAGATCACCATCGAAAAGAAACCTGAAGCGAAGGCTGCTGAGACTGAAGTACCAACCGAATCTGTCACCATTACTAAGAAGATTCCACAGGCAGCACCAAAACAAGATTCAGAACATGTTCCTGAGGAGGAATCTGCTGCGCTGACAGTCATCAAGGAACAAGATCAAGTTGCTGAAACAATTATTGAAGAAATACCCGTGGTTGAAAAGAAAAAGAAGAAAGTACGCGGTAAGCCAAAGGATGAGGTGGAGGGCGCACCAGAAGAAACTTCTCAGGACTTTGTTGTAGAGAAACCACAGCCTGTGACTGCTGAGGAGGAAGTTCCATCCGATATCTCCGCCCAGCGCCCACGCGTTGTCCCAGTCATCGAAGAGCCTCAAGAGGATGAAGAAGGTGCTGTGGTGCTGCGGAAGCCCAAAAAGAAAGACGAGCCTGAAGATGAAATCACCCTTCCACGTAAGCCTAAGGCTCCTGAGGATGAGCAAGATGCTGAGTTCTCCATTCGAAAATCACCAAAGGCTCAAGAAGAGGAATCTACAGAGGAGACAACACTCACAATTAAAAAGAAGAAGCCGCAAGAAGAGCCTGATGCTGAGTTTGTCATGCAGAAGAAGCCTGATTCCCAGACTGAGGAGGCTGCTGAAGTCTTCACTCTCAAGAAGAAGGCAATTGAAGGACAAACTATTGAGGATGTCTCTGAGGAAGTTACTATTGTTAAGAAGCGGCCCGAAGGAAAGCCATCGGAAGATGTCGCTGCTGAAATTACACTGAAAAAGAAGAAGCCAAAAGTTAAGCCAACGGATGAAGTTGAGGAAGAATTCACGATTAGAAAGCAACCTGAAGATGTGCCTGCACCTGAGGATGTCTCTGCTGAGGTTACCATCGTCCGCCAGAAGCCCCAGGAAGAAGCGCCGGTACAAGTCGAAGAAGTCAGCGAAGCTGTGACGATCAAGAAAAAGAAGAAGAAGTCTGTCACGGAAGAGGAAGTTAGTGAGCAGCTGAAGTTAAAAAAGAAGAAAAAGAAGTCTGTAACTCAAGAAGAAGTCGCTGATCAACTCACTGTCATCATCCAGCCCAAGGAGGAAGGCCCTGAGGAGGTAATCATTGAGGAGGTGACTGATGAGAAGCCTGAAGAGACTGTGACAATCACACGGCGCAAGTCCAAAGACATTCGTGAGGACGATGCTCAAGTTAGTGTCACAAGGAGAAAGTCTAAGGATAAAACGACTATCCAAGAAGAGGAAGTCACTGTTACGCGACGCAAGTCTAAAGATCAGACAACGGAAGATGTGGCTGAGCAGATTACCATTAAGAAAAAGAAGAAGAAGCCTTCTATAAGTGAAGAACCTGAAGCTGAAGTGACTTTAACAAGAGAGAAGCCTGCTGAAGAGCCCTCAGAAGAATTCACCTTCAAGCGTGGACCAGCTCCTCAGCAAGAGACAGAAGACGTCGCAGAACAATTCACGATAAAGCGACGTGACTCCAGGCCCAAGCCTCAGATTTTAGAAGAGGTCGAGGAAGAATTCACCCTTAAAAAGGAAGCTCCTAAGCCTCAGAGCTACGGCGAAGAGTTTGTCAGTGAGCAAATCACACTGAAGCCCAAGAGGCCATACATTAAGGAAGATCTGGAGCAGGAGACAGTTACTTTGAAGCAACTGGAACAAGTTTTCGAGGACATTGAAGGCGATTACAAGGTGAAGTTAAAGAAGAAGCCGAAACCCAAGTACACCGTCGAAGAGGAAGAGGCTAGCTTGGGTGTTGTGATTCAACCTGAGGAAGAAGGTCCAACGACAGTAGAGGAGGAGGAAGAGCTAAGCGAGTCGGTGAACTTGCCACTGAAGCGCAAACGCATTCCACAACCTTCCATCTTTATCTCGGAAGAGGAGGAGGATGAAGAGGTACATTTTGGTGTGCGGCGGAAGCCACAGTTTGAGGAAATTGACGAGAGCGCGGAAATTCGGCTGAAACCGAGATCACCCGCTCCCGTCTTTGATGAAGAGTCAACAAGTTTGAGTGTTGTCGTTGAAAAGATTGATGAAGGTGTGTGTTATTTTCTTTATTTTCCAACTTTAATTTTCATTTTTAATTTGGTTTTCTCAATGTCATATGTGTTGGTTTCTATACGTCACTTGTTGTTCCGTCCACGTGTACCGGTTCAGGTGTGGTTGGCCAAGTTATGTTCGCTGCTACAACTTACATTGCTGAGAACAAAGAGTCCATGAACTTGGTGGAAGGAGAAAAGGTCTACGTTATGGGTAAGTTGTAGTTAGTTGAGATGCTCCCAGGTGGCGCGCCTCGTAGGGGTCCTTAGTGGTGGTCGGACTGTAATTTCTGGGTTCAACTCGTCTAGATGCCACGAGTAGCGATTGGTGGTTGGTCAAGAAGCATTTAACGAATGAGACGGGATGGGTACCCTCAAGCTACCTCATGAGCCCTGATGATTACAATGAGTTCGTTGATAAAAAGTTAGTTGAGAGGATCGAGAAACTACCGACGTTTGAAGGTAAGCATGATTTGGTGACGAATGGTTAGACCAGTATGATGTACGAGGGAACGTTACTTAAATGCCGCTTGGAACACAGAACCGAGGACAGGAGAGCGTGGCTTTGCTCCACGATTCATAAAGAAATTGGAGAGCATCACGGTCACAGATGGAAGTGAAGTTACATTCCGATGTGTCGTTGAAGGATCTCCTAGGCCTACAATTACATGGTTCAGACAAACACAAATTATTAAGTCCTCCAAAGACTTTGAGGTATGAAAATTGACGCAGTTTTATGGAAATTTTAAAAAGCATGTTTCTTGTGGGTCTATAATGTGTGGTATAATGTTTTTCAGATGTTTTATTCCGACGACGTTGCTACTCTGGTGATCAAGGAAGTGTTCCCTGAGGACGCTGGTCAGTTCACTTGTGTCGCTAAGAACTCAGTTGGCTTCGCTGCCTGCTCCGCAGACCTCGTGGTCGAAGCTCCTTTGTCAGATCATGGTTCCGTTGATAGCACTATAATATCAAGAATGAGCCTGAGCAGGTAAGAGTGATTATTGCCATTTCAAAATTAGAATGGTATAAATGACGTATTGAACTTGCAGAGAATCTTCCTTGGCCGACATCTTGGAGGGAATTCCACCAACATTTAGTCAGAAACCGAAAGGGAGAACAGTGGAAGAGGGCACTGATGTCGAGTTTGAAGTCAGACTCGTTGCCGTTCCCGAACCTGAGATCCGTTGGTATGTCAACGGAAAGCTACTGGAAGAGACTGACAGAACAAGCATAGAGTTCATTGCTGATGTTCACATGTACGTGTCCGTTGTGAGGATAAAGAATGTGACCGTTTCCGATGCGGCTGAGTTTACTATTGTTGCCAAGAACCGCGAGGCTGAAGCTACTGCTTCCATGACACTCGAAGTCACCAAAAAGGTAAAATTATTCTTTTTGATTAGGTTAGGTTGTTTGTATATGATCTACAAAAGTACTTAATCTGTTGGTAGAGATGTCCGTTTTGTTTGAAAGCGAATGACTAGTATTTTTTAATTTTAATACATTTTAGGGCCAGCCTCCTCCAGAAGTAGTGGAGCCATTGAGATCAATGAGGACCAAACCTGGAACAAGTATCACATTCAGAACTGTAATTAAGCGAGCTACGACAGTCACATGGTACCATAATGGCCAAGAGATTACCAGCCGAAAGAACATTCGGAAGGAGGAAGATGTCTACACTTACGAATTGGTGAAGCCTTCTCTCAAGGATGATGGTGATTACGTTGTGAGTGCTGAGAATAAGCATGGAAGAGCAACAACTAGCGCCACACTTACCGTAGTAGATATCGAGCCCGACTTCATAGAACGACTGACCGACTTGGAGATAGCGGAGCATGAAGATGCGTCATTCCAAGTGTTGCTTAACTTCGAAAGTGGTCATGTACAATGGCTTAAAGATGGTGAGCCTATCAAGGAGAGCGATAGAATCAAGTTTGTTTCCGATGGAGCGTGGAGGAAACTTATCATCACAAATGTCTCTGTCCATGATGACGGCGAGTACACTTGCGCCTTCGGAGACATTGAGTGTACTGCTGAACTTAATGTTATTGGTAAGCCGTGGATTTTTATTTTTCTTAACATTTAGCCTGTTAATGATAACCTTTGCTTGCAGAACTTCCTCCTGAATTCGTCACTCGCATGGTTGACGTCACCGTACCTGTCCAAGAACGCGCTGTCTTCGAAATCGAACTCACCAAGGGCGATGCCTTAGTTCGGTGGTTTAAAGATGACCTGGAACTCCAATTCTCCGAGCACATTCAGTT
This sequence comes from Deuterosminthurus bicinctus, assembly GCA_034698825.1. Classification (NCBI taxonomy): domain Eukaryota; kingdom Metazoa; phylum Arthropoda; class Collembola; order Symphypleona; family Bourletiellidae; genus Deuterosminthurus; species Deuterosminthurus bicinctus. The sequence continues at coordinate 25,564 of JAQIWI010000414.1, read as the reverse complement.
GGCTATTGACGGCAAGCGGCAACGTCTGATGATTTACAATTCCGAAAATGCCGATGAAGGCATCTACAGTTGCACTGTTGGTGACGACCGTAGTGAAGCTAGACTAACTGTTGAAGGCAAGAGATTTATTGGGATTATGATATCGTGACGGTATTGCTAATTTGGTGCTTGTATTTTTGCAGAACCCAAAGTACGATTCCTTAAAAAATTGCCTGAAATCACTCATTGCACTAAGGAAACTGATGTTACGCTAATTGTGGAACTCAGTGAGGACGTCGAAGTGGAATGGTTATGGTATGTGTACAAACGCATATTCCTGCGCATGCGTACTAAACACAGGACTTAATTACATTTGTATTCCATAGCAACGGCAAGGTAATCAAGACGACGAAAAAGTACAAAATCGAAAAGACCAAAAAGGTGAGGAAGCTGACTATCAAGTCAGTTCAACTCACCGATCAACAGGAATTCACATGTGCCTGTGGTAACATGAAGACTTCCACGAAAATAAAGATTGATGGTAATGATCGCCTTTGACTTGTATGCCAATATCATCCAATGAAAGTATTAATTTCCCCAATTCTGTTGTAGTTATCGAAAGGGCACCCAAGATCACCCGTGTCGACAAAGAGTACAAAGTCATCAAAGGTCAGGATCTCACGATTGAAATTGAATACGACGGCCTTCCGACACCCACCGTCGAGCTCCTCAGAGGTAACAAGCCTTTCATTGAGGACAGTAACCATGTCATCGAAGTGGATGCCTCGTTCCGTCTGAAGATAAAGAAATCGACAGACGAAGACTTTGGTGATTACACCATTCGTATAAAGAATCCATGTGGAGATGCCAGTGCCGAATTCCGCATTGTTGTCATAGGTAAGTGGGCTTCTAGATGTCTTAAATTGCATGACCGCAAAGGTATTCATGAGAATGTTTTTACAGACAAACCTAGCCAACCTGGAACGCCTGAATTCTTGGAAGTTGGCGACGACTATGTTGTCATCCACTGGAAAGAACCAGATTCAAATGGAAATTCCAAGATCTTTAATTATATAATCGAACTTCACGATAAAGAAGAATTCCTCACGTGAGTAAACTATGATCTCCGACTTGTCAGCTCAATATTATTATTTGAACCTGGCATGCCTCCAGTACAGTACAATACAATACAAACTATGATCTCCTTAAGTAAAAAACTGAACGATCTAACAATTCATTCTTCGGTTTTCTTCAGGTGGCACATTGTCAACAAAGACTTCTACATCGAAGAAACGACATATAAGATTACCAAGCTAACAACAAATACGGAGCTCATGTTCCGTGTCACGGCGGAGAATGAGGTCGGTAAGAGTGATGTTTCCAATAGCAGTCGCTACGTCCGAGTTTGCGTTCCAAAGGATCCCGAGCCTCCAGTCATTGTTGAAGGTCTCAAAGATCTAACAATCGGTCTCGGTAAACGTGTCGTACTCTCCTGTGTCGTTCGTGGTGTGCCTAAGCCCGAGATCAAATGGCACAAGAATGGCAAAGCTGTCAAAGGAAACCTGACGTATGAGAACAATGTGGTCAAGTATACCATCAATGAAACTACGGAGAATTCTGGTGGAGTGTTCCTATGCAAAGCTACGAATGCAAGTGGTAGTGCCGAGACCTCATGTGTACTTACCATTCAAGGTGACAATTAAGGCTACACTTTTCAAACTTTAAATTGAATGAGCTACTAATATTTGTAACGATGAATACATTATCTCCACAGAAACTCCGGATATTATTCCTAAGGATGAATCCATGATGAACCAAAAGCTTCAGTTGAAATCTCAATGGAAATTTGAAGCTGAAATTCGTGGCTTCCCCCGACCAACTATTAAGGTCTACAAGGACGATGAACTAATAGAAGACTATAAGGGTCGAATTGTGATCTACGTCGAAGAAACTTCCATTATGACTGCCATTTATTCGCTAGAAGCTCAAGATACAGGAAGTTTTACCATCATCGCCGAGAATTCCTGCGGAGTTAAGAAGATTTCGCCATATTTGCGAGTAGTCGGTACGTATTACTTCCTTGAATATTGTGGAAAGCTTTACTTGTCGTTTTGCAAATGTCGTATGCGATGTATGCTTGTTATGATGATATGCTGGCTATGGTATCCGTGTGCTTAACTATATATGTTGTATTCCTTGTAATTCCACCTGGAAATGCTACAGATGATAGTAGGAGGAGGAGTAGCCAAGCCGATGCTCGTGGTAATTACCTATGCACACTATTCTCGAATTCATTCCCATACATGAAATATTACATTCTGCTTTATGTGTTTTAGTTTATTTACAATTTTTTTCGTTTATTTATGCCTTATAGTATGTTTCGTGATTAATAGAAAACATTCCAATCACACTCAGTTCACTATGACAAAATACATTCCATTTTGTGTTTTTTTTTATTGCTTTGGTAATATCTGGTGCCATTTGTGCACTGCCTTTTTATTTGTTTTTTTATGTTGTGTTTACTGAAGAAGTCCCTCGGATCCTGATATTTTAATTTATTTACTATTCACTGGAAGCGTATTTTACGATTATCATATTTTTATTTTTACATTATTTTCTGCATGGAATTTATTATTTTACTTTTATTTCTATTTTTTTTTACTTTTATTTTTCAACGAATATTTTACTTTCGTTTTTCAAAGAATTTTTTAATTTTTATTTTGGGTTACTTTTTACTCGAGTTTACAGGGATGCTTCTTGGAGTTTGCTTATGCTAATATGAATGCATTTCATATAGATAAACCAAGTTGCCCTGCGGCAATCGCAGTTAAGAAGATCGAACAGTCGAGCTTGGTACTGGAATGGAAGCCTCCCGTGGACGATGGTGGTTTGGATATTACCAAGTACTCAATTGAAAGAAAGGATCCAGGCAAAGATATCTGGATCAAGGTTGCAGACGTGGATAGCGAGATACTGACCTACTGTGTTCAAAAGCTAATGGAGGGAGCCGAGTATATGTTCCGCGTGTACGCTGAGAATCCACTCGGCAAGTCCGAACCAGCGGAATCTTCCTCAGTGATAATCAAGAGTCAATACGGTGAGTGTCATAATACCTTTTATTTTATTAAATTTACAATGATAATAATTTTACAAAATGATATGATGATTATCTAGAAAAACCAAGCGCTCCAAGACCGCCACTGGAAGCATTGGGAATGACAGACACATCTCTTACGCTGAAATGGACCGAGCCGGAATCCGATGGTGGCTCACCAATTACCCACTACCTTGTCGAAAGACGAGAGTTAGGAAAGAAAGCCTGGCAGAAATGTGGAGAGAGTTCGGAGACCATTTTAGAAATTTCTTCCCTCAAGAAAGAAGTTTCATATCATTTCCGTGTGTTCGCCTGGAACGCTGTGGGAGCTAGCCCACCGTTCAGTCCCGAAGAACCAATTGTTATGGGCAGGAGAATCAGTAAGTTCTAAATTTAAATTGAACGTACTCGCGAAATGGTATTGAAAATTATTATCTATTGCAGCACCGCCATCCCAAGTTACCAACTTGACTGTTAGCAACGTGACCAGCCGAAGCGTGACCTTACAATGGGGACCTCCACGCAGTACCGGAGGAGCCGAAATAACCAGTTACATCATCGAAAAGAAGGTTGAGGCCGGTTGGGAGAGGATAGTCACCTTAGAAGCCTCTGTGACACTTCATACAATTACAAATCTGAAGGAAAAGACTCAAGTGATGCGAGTCTTCGCTGAAAATCCTATGGGTATTGGACCACCATCAGAAACACCAGTGATCCAACTTAAGACTCATGCCAGTAAGTCGTCGTTGAGTTTGCCAGTTGTTTTGGACACGTTAGCGGGAAACTAGAAGCCTTTTATTCTTATTACAGCACCTCCGTCCCCACCAACGGCGCCGCTGGAGATGAGGCAAGTGGGAACGAGCATGCAGGTGGACTGGGGCATTCCGGAATCAGACGGTGGTGCTGTTATTATTGGGTACACCATTGCTGTTCGAGACTGCAAGAAGACCATGTGGATGGAAGTTGGACGTGTGAAAGCTGATCATACATCATTCGTCATTCAAGAATTACAGGTACTGAATCCTGGAGTTTATGTATTATATGCTCAATCTAATGAGTTGGAATGTTCAATCCAATGAGTTGGAATTAATTTTAATGGAATTTCATGCGACAGGAAAATCACGAGTACCATGTTCGAATATTTGCGAGAAACGAAGTAGGACTTAGCGAACCATTAGAATCCGAAGACCCGTTCCGAGTTACACGGCCACCCGGTAAGTTTTGCTCCTATCAGATTCCTGGTTTTGTCACGGCACGGTAAATGTCAAAGGGAATGCTGATGGTTCTCATTGTATGCGCAGACACACCGACAAAAGACGTCCCAACTCCATCCATGGGTGACATCACGGAGAAAGATCTGAGCATGACGGACACAACTACATCGTGGATGAGAAGTGCCGGCGTGGACGCCGACATTCAGTTCTACTCCCGGTCTGCCACCTTACGAAGAAACGAATACTTTTTCAAGATTTGGCATTATGCCAAGGAACTGTTCAAGTAAAATAACACACAAGGAAAGTGAACGGATGCACAACCATATTATGTTAATTCTAATTTTAGTACTCTCTTTCTGTCTCCGGATTTCTGAGTATATCCGTGTATCCCCCATACACATTAATGTATTAAGTCAATCTATGTATATACATATATATATATGATGTCACAATAATTATGAAAAAAGGAAGGGACAAGTCTGCTGTTTGAGCATTTAGAATCAAGTATACAAAATTGTAATGTAATGCGTATTTGCTGAGGGAATAAAGAGCTGTAAGAATGAAAATATAACGCTTCGTCTCACCAGTGCTTTCCTCGTTGACATTGCACGCTTTTTTTGCAAGCTGTGCTCCATGTAGTATTTACACGATACCATGCATTACGACGGGATTAGTATACATGTGGACGTCCTTTTCCTCGTCATCATCTGTTTCTTACTAGACATCTGCACTATTTTTAGCATACACAAATCCTCATCTAACTCCCGGGTTCCGTCCTTTCTCACTGTCTCTGTTTACATGCGACTCCTCTCACATTAATCCTCACTGTTCCCTAAGTCCTGTGCCTATATATTCTTGTACACACTGTATCTGTCTCTGTTTGTGTGTGTTGAAATCAAAGAAATCTCATCCCTTCGCATTTTTCTATTGTTGAACCAGCATGTAGTCCTTTGTGATAGTACTGTGGGGCACTGGTAGTGTTCATCTGAGCCTAACTAAGGTAGCCATGGGTAACCAGAACAGTCGGAAGAAAAACACGTACAAAGTACCACCTGGAGCAGGTAACAAAAGTCGTGCTCATTTCAGCGTTTCAAGATTAAAGTTTTCATAGTATCGGCATTTTTTCATCAACAGGGAAACCCGATCCACCTGAAAAGCCGACGGTCGAGTACATTGGTGATGATGTGATGGTGAGATGGAATGAGCCGAAATCCAATGGTGGCTGTCCAATTATTGGTATTAAGATTGCGAATAAACAAAACAGCAGAGTTCATTGGTGTTACTATAAGAATTTTTTCACTACCCTCCAGGCTATGTTCTTCAATTCAACCGTGTCGATGGCGATCTATGGGAGTCTTATCGAGTTGACGGAACAGAGTGCCTCCTCAAAAATCTTGACGATACGTTCATTTTTCGCGTCGTAGCCGAGAATCTTGTAGGATATTCCGAGCCTTCAGAAACAAGTGTCCCTGTATCCTTTGAATTTTCTGAACCTGTGCTTCTAGTTCCATTACTTAATGAAACCCGGGCGATTGAATTCGAAAAGGTAAACCTTGACAATTATTATTGTTGATTTGAAATGTCACTTTCGAATTCACATGCTTCCAGGTCGAGCTAAGTTGTCGAGTATGGGGAATGCCTAACCCTGAGTTAACCTGGTACCTAAATGGAGACGAAATTATCACAAATAACAGAATATTTACCAGCACAGATGGGATAGATTATAAGCTGATTTTCAATCATATTAAAATCTCGGATGAAGGCGAGATTAAAGTGGTTGCGAGGAACTTACTGGGTGAAATAGAGTCTACTGGCTCTGTCATTATTGAAGGTGAAAACAATGAAAATTGCAACCAAAAACATAACGATGGTGATTCCAAGATTAATGTAAATAGCTCTACCACGGATACGGTCCCCTAAAAACTATGATGATGGAGTCATTGTACGCGTAGGAGAAACTCTAAGGCTTAAATTTGGATGTCATGGTCGGCCCAAGCCAGAAGTTTCATGGTACCACGATGGAGAGCCTCTTCGTAGAGGTTTCAAAGTTCAGGTACTGCAATCATAAATCATGTGCTCGAACAATTTTAATGTCAAATGTACGCTTTCGAATTAACAATCACGCCGTGGTGTAACGCAAGTACCCTTTATTGTGCTTTTAAATTAAGGAAATCGGCGATGTTGCAGTTCTGATGCTAGACAACATGACCCGTCATGACGCTGGAGAGTACACCATTCGAGTCGAGAATAACATTGGAGAAGATGTGGCGCATGTTTTAGTTACTGTTATTGGTAAACCGATTCATAGTTATTATTCCTGCAAGGGAGTCGAATGAATAAACAATGCTTAAACTGTTGCATTTAGACCGGCCCTCACCACCTGGAAAACCTACCGTCATTCAACTCTCTGATAACAGCTGCGTACTTGAATGGGATCCTTTAACTGCTGAAGAAATCACCACGTACATCGTGGAGTACTTCCGTGTAAGAGCTTTCAGAAAATATCGTCAGTAGAAATAATTTATTGTATTCGTCATTGCTATGACAATGTCTAGGACGGATGGGGCGTTTGGTTGAAGGCTCTTTCCACACGCAATCGGGGATGCAAAATCCGAGATTTGATTCCGGGGTCGAAGTACCGTTTCCGTATCAAGGCTGAAAATCATTTCGGAACCAGTGACTGTGGAGAGGAATCTGTTCAGATTTACATACCCGAGTCAAATAAAGAACACGGGTTGGATTTAGTTTCCCTTCTTGATTAGTTTGATCAGTTTCTTATTTTAATCTTTAAACTTCTTTTACGTTTCTTCATTTTTTTGGGGGGATTTCTTTATTTCTACAGAAATATCATGTCCTCAATTCAAGAAGATGAGTTTGAAGTCATAACAGGTAGTGTCCATTTCTACAACAGGTCCTATGTGGTTTTTACATGTTTATGCACATTTCCATCAATTCACAGAGTCTAACGATGATTTAACCTTTGAGAAGTTAGAGCAAATTATTCCTCCGATACCAGGTACAGTTAAGACTTTACTTTGCATCCATCTCAGTGAGACTTTAATTAATATGCCGATCCTATACAGAAACACGCAAACCACGCCAAGGAAAGAGCTACCTTGAATCGATTAATAGAAATTCTTCTCATCAACGTACTCCGAGTGAAATTTCTGCTCCTCCAAGATCGCCGACTCGCTCCCGAGTAAAAGCATCTCCTGTTGAGTCTTCACTTGCTCAAACTAACTCGTACTCTACTCACAGCCTCACAAAACCAGATGATGAAAGTATGCCACTTGATGCTCTTATTTGAAGACGTATAAACAATTTGGTTTTTACTTTTTAACAGTGCTAGCAACCGCTCATCGGGACGAACCTGAAAAAAACCGCACTGAAGATGTAATGAAGAAACAAGAAGCCGTAAAGAAACCTTGGGAAATTACCATAGAGACATTTACTGCAGAAGCCGAGCTGAAGTCGCAGGGACTTCCGTCTAGAAGGCTGGAAGAGCCACTGGGACACCCACCCATTCCAGATTCTGCTCGAAGAAGACCTTGGGAGGACTACCCACTGAAGTCTCCATCAGAATCTTCACGAAGAAGGCCATGGAACGACCAATCTCAAAAATACTCAGCCGATTCGACACAAAGACTGCAAAGGGAAGGCCAGTCTCCCAAGTCCTCGACTCAATTAGAAACTTCAAGTAATGGCACATCACCACAAAAATCTACGACGGAATCGTCTGCGGTTCGACCGTGGGACGAGAGTCCGCAACAGTCACTGGAAGAATTCTCGTATAGGAGACCATATGGTGAAGCGTCAGAAAAAGTCACTGATGAGCGTGTTAATAATATGTCATGGCAAAATCCTCCTAGCTACGAAAAGCCGAAATCGACGAAAGTATCGTACAGCAGACGTGACATTATCAAATCTGAAAGTTGGAGAATGTCCCCAGAGAAAATTGAACGCCCTAGCAGTGCACCACCAAGTAAGCATTCAGTTTATTTCTCTCTATAGTACCTTAAGAGTTACGAAATTCGTCAGAGCCCCATCACTAATCTTGAGTAGATGAAATTGCAAAATTTGATAAAAACAAACTGGCGAACAGCCAAGGCAATTGGTCCCCTGTCGTTCATTCTTATGAGAACTGACGTAACTCTATAAAGCACTAGAGGTCGCTGGCAATCCTGGACGCAGGAACCGGGCGTAGTTAGTGTCGTCGCGTATGAATTTGTATTAACTGATTAATACGTCGTAATCGTAATGAATGCAAGAAAGAAAATATAGCAGTTGTTTTTATCATAGCTGAATTACCTCAGCTGGGTAGAGAAGACCATGGACTATACCGTCGCACTCAGATACTGGGTTCAGCCTCTACGAGCTCAAAAAGTAACGATGCGTTACACGCATCCGCGGCAGGTAAACAGTGGAAATTCCTGTGCATACCAAAAGTGCAACTGAAATTCTATTTTTCTCACAGCACCTTCCAGCGATTCGGGTGGCAATAGATATTTTGATCAGTACAGTTTGGCCGGGAAGAAGACAAGAGGTACGAGTTATTTTGAGTGGATTATACGCTAAGCCCGTGATCCTGATACGCTCCCATGCGTGTAAACATGTCGTGTGATTCGGTCTAATTCCTCTGCGTACCTTTTTTCCAGGAACAGATAGATTCGCCAAGTACCGTCAAGATCCAAAGTCAACTGCACAGTCAGCGACAAGTTCAAATAGCTTGAATCTGGGTGAATATCATTGCTGTAATTCTTTTCTCATCGTGTATGATTCCACGCCTTAATGTCTTTGATTTGATCTCATAGGCTCACATCCGGGATCGACGGAGGAATTGGAGCAAAGTTCAAAGGGTGAGTCATGGTCTAGTATCACTGTTTGCATTTGTCCTGTTGGCACAATTCACAGTTCACACCGTTCAAATTTAATTTAACATTCTATTTATTGGTATCGGTGCATGGACCCCTCTAGAATGTGAAGGCGCATGTTCATAGCGAATTAGACACTCCGAGATTGCCAACTAAGTCTCTGCATATTCGTAGTTATAACAATACGAAATCTAGAGATGGGACAGTTTTTGTTTGGAGTAGCGTATCATAATGAGCTCAGTCGCACTTTTGTCGACCACCTCATGATGTCTGCATGCTCCATCGATGTATCTAGTGAAGAATTTGGGCGCTACACAGCTTTGCGCGTACATGTAGGGACGGTTTGAGGGGTAAATGAGAGCAGATTTTCTCCAAGTGATACTCATTATCAACTGCTGCCAATTAATCGGAATGCTAGCCCAGTGGTATTTTTAATTCTGCATTCACAGCGTATTCTACTCACAGAAGAAATAACCATGATATAGAGGCATAGTCGACACGAGTCAGTTGTAGTAAGTTCATTTAAATGACGACTAGCGCAGATAGGCCTGTTCTGTCTGTCGTGCAGTCTCGAAACAACAGTGTTTTTCTTGGTAGTCCTGGTGGCAGTAACAAATGACTAGATGCGTAGTAATTATCATCATCATGAAATAATAAGGGCGGTCTGCTGGAAGAGACAATTAAGACAATGTTTACGCTACCCTAATTGTACATTATCTGAAGAGAGCATGGCTTTGATTGCAACTCACCGAGCCAAGTATAATACAAAAGGATGTGGGATGAATATGTGGCATAAATTTGAACTTTTAATGGAGCCTTGTGTGAAAGGAGCGTGAAGCATGGATGGCATAGTTGAGGGAAAAAACTGACATATGAAGACTCAAGTCTTAGATAGGATGCCGGGCAGTATTTTTAACCTCAGTGGGATTTTATGGCCTCGTTCATGGAGTGTGATGCAACTATTATACGAGAGAAAGCTGTTTGTGCAATGGCGCAGCTCCCATCACTTGTGTAAAGTTATCAGCTCATCTTCTCCTCCCCCTCCATTTCAATTTTCTTGCCTTAGATGAAGGAAAAAACTCTGTGTCATTCCGCATGATAGCATGACATTGAGTCGAGTCGTAAATTTTGTTAAATTTGTAAAATAAAATGAAGCAGATGTGGATCATGGGAAAAGATTTCAGAGTAGCGTGTACAAGAAACCGGAGTTTCGCACTCACATGTTTCCCATAAGAAATCATGATTGAAGAAAACTTGTCTCATTCATATTATTGCCTTGTTTTGTCTCACTATACAGACGGCGGCAGCTTCGTAATAGTTGAAGACGCAGACGACGATGACGAGGAATGCGCAGATTGTGTTGTCAGTCAACTCATTGTGCCGGTGAAAAGTGGGAGCGTGAAAATCGCAACAAGTTTTGATAATGGTAGTGCGGCCGCCTCCTCCGTCAAATCCTCCATGGACGACCTCACGTTTGACCTATCATCCCGGAACAACACGCCCGATTTTTTGAACTCAAATAATCGCCTCTTGCATCATCGTCGCTCCAGGGATGATTCCAGCTTAAGTCGTGGCAGCAGTCGCTCAAACTTATTGCAGTCTTTGGCTGAGTTTACAGATGGTAGGCTAAGCAGTGACAGCAAAGAGAATCTTGACGAGAACCCTTTTTACCAAGAGGCGACAAGAAAGCAGCAAGCAGCAGCAGCGAAAAGTAAGTCAAGTGCATCATCCGAGTCGAGGAAGAACGCGGGTGGCACAGAGAAGAAGAGGAGCGGGTCGGCAGGAGGAGCCATGAATGAAGGAGTCACTGATGACGTGAGTAATGAACTATTTAGAGGGAAAGGTGGATCTGATGGAGAAGCCCAGACAACATCATCTGCCTCTGCTGCGGCTAGTGACAAACCCATAGCAACACTATCTGTAGGTGGACGACTGAAAGGATTGTTAGACACAACATCAGTTTTCCTACTCCTCGGCCTACTTGGTCCATTGTTGTTAATGAATGTGTATACATTTGCTCTATTCTGTTTACTATTGATTAAAATGACATTCATGTAAATGAATACAATCTTGCTCTTCCCTCTTGGCCAAGAGACTTATTTTTAGATCGACATCTCTCACAGTCAATCTGCTTGCGTGTACATAGGGACAGACGTATGGATGCGTTCATACGTAATCCACGTAGCGTCGTAAAAATTGTTTCAAGGGTTTCGGGGCCTGCTTGATGCACATCCTATGACTTCTTGCTCGGGTTCTTCTCCCTACGGCGGGTGCTACTGGGCTTGTACTCACACAATGATAGTCAGCAGAAGACTAGTGGTACCAACTGGTGTGAGGTTCACTCAGCCTCTCACTCTTTGTATGTTAAAGACGCACCATGGTGCTCACGATGTTGTCAGTCTAACTCCGCGATGCATCTCTGCCCCGTTAGTGCTTTACCAGGAGCACTACCCACCAAGACGTCTAACGGAGGCACACAATCCACGGAGTAGTACTGTACAGACACAAACACACACTATCCAACGGGCAACACACAGACCCAAGCACGCCACAATCCCATGCATTGAGACATACACTTACACACTCATCAGCTAATTTTAGAGGAGAGGATTTTTTTCAAACAGCTGTAACCCAAATTGAAATACATGCTGAAAATATAGTGTGTGCGTGTTTGCGCTGAGCTTTTTTTACGGCTCAGACTCGTACTCTGACGAGTCTCTCGCACAACAACAAAACTTTTATGGGCCATGGGCTCAAAGTGCTGTAAACCAGAGGATAAGTAATCGCTATTCTATACTATGCATATATATACTACTAGTTGATTTCTCGATCGTTTTTTCTCCAAAAACTACCCTTCGTAGACATTTGTTGTTGTTCATTTTCTCCATTCAAGTTTTTTTTAGTTGCCTTTCCTCCTGTCAACTCTCCATCCCTCATCATCCTTTTCTTTCTTTGTACTCGCGGATCTGTTTTTTTGTTCCATCTTCTTCTTCTTCCGTTCACGTAGAATACTTCTGCTTCCTCTTGGGTTTGACATAAGAGTTGTGTTTGTGGTGTTGGATAGAAGTACACTAAGACGTGTGCTTGTGTGTGGATCATCGTCAGCAGCCTCATCATGTGTCCAATTTTCGGTTCTTTTGTGGTTTTTTCAAAGGATTTATAGTGACGTGGTTAGAATCAACGAACAGCAACAGCAGTATCGTCCATTTAGTCCGTATACTCTCACTCCAGTGACGCTTAGTAATCATCACGATAGTTCGACAAATAAGTTGCTTAACCATCACCGACCAGACGACCACGACGACGAACAAGACGACAAGGTCGGAGAGAATCACGTTGGTAGTCTTGCTTTAAAACGATCTACAGGGACATCCACGGGGACTTCGACAAAACGACGACCTGTGGTACGCTCTTCGGAAAGAACCATGGAGGTTCTTCCGGAATTCATCAAGCCGCTAACGGAGTACGCATTTAAAGTTAACGGAAGGGGTAAACTTTCTGTGACCGTAGAAAGCTACTCGGAGTACAAGGTAGGTGCATATCCACTCTTTCTAATTGAGCATTGTTCATGTTGGTCAGTTACCGAAGTAAAGGGATGCCCACAAGGAAAAAATCAAGTGAGCTAGGATCAGTTACTATTGCTTTGGCAACGCAGCCAAAGTCCTCGTTATCCCTAATAGTTTATGAGGTGAACATCAGTACAGCTTTCGTGCAGCAGAGCCAACATTCCACCCAATATATGTATAGACACACTGTATTAGTATCTGCTGGATGGGCCATTATTATCGCTTGTAGCAGCTTAACACGTGACCGATAAAGGACATTTCTCCAGGGCTGAATAATTCACGTTGCACACTAGGATTCACGATGATGATGATGACGACGATGAAGAAGAGGAGGCCGTATATTACATCTAATTCGGGACTGGTGTGAATCACGTGGTTGCTAACCTTCCCGTCTTGTTTGTTTTCTGTAGTTGAAAACTTGCCTAATTAATACGGCAGCCAATGTTATGAAACTAGGGGACCAACTGACAGTATTTCAATGGAAGTCTTTGTCTCTTCTCAGTTTTCCTGCCAACCCTGACCTGGAAAATTTAAATTAGGACAGTTAGTCGGTACCACGAAACTTTCAAAATGTAATTAAAATCACAGGTATTCTATTGTTTCAGATGGTTAGGTGACTCATAGTGATGCTATTCAGATATAAATGTCTAATAAGAGTACCCAAAATATTTGGCTGTGAGATGTGGGTGCGTGTACAGATTGAGGCGCACAGGAACTGAATGCAGGGAGCGATCTAAGAATAATATTTAATTAATGTGTTATAGATTAAAGAAAATGGAATGGAAAGGAACCGGTTAATAATTTTACGGACTGCTTTCAAACTTTTGACAGCTGTGTGTGAAATGTGTGGCTTTACAAGACAGGAAGACTATTAACTGTCATTTTAATACAATTTTTAGGTGACATGGTTCCGAAATGGAAAGAAATTGGATCCTGCATCCGAAAGCAGGTTTCAGTACTCAATAGAGAACGAAACTCACTCTTTAGATTTGCTGCAAGTTCATTTAGAAGACGAAGGAAGATGGACGTGCGTGGCAGAGAATATTGTGGGGAAGCAGACGACGCATGGTGTTGTCAAATTAATGAGTAAGTCTGGTGGTGGTGTTAGGAAAGGAATGACAATATTAATTACTATGCTGTCGTCAAATATATTTTAAATCGAATGGGAGGAGATAAGAAGAAATGGATGAGGACAACGGATAAAAGCGTCAGTTGTCAGCCTCATCAACAGTCGCTGTTGCTACCGCGAATACACACAAGCGTACAGTTATCGTCTTCCCAAGAAATTTTCACAGACAGAAAATTTGGGTCACATATTTTAAGTGATGCCATGATGGCAGGGAAAGGCTATAATGTATGCAGAATGTAAACTAAACTAGGAATAACGACTGTGAGTATGACGAAGAGCAGCAACTTCTCTCTGTCTTGTTTACTAATGCATCATTCCATTTAACAGATTTATGCGGGAGCAGAGATAAAAAGTGCTCCCGTAAATTGATTTCACTGTGGTTTCAATTTTGTAAACACTTTTGCGCCTTCATCTGCCCATTTCGAAGTCTCCACAGGAGCTAATGCATCGACCATAAATATAATGCCGTTCTGTTTCTCCTAACCTCCTACGTTCCATTTGAAAGTGTTGTGATTGAAATGTCGTCTGAGACCCAAATTGGATGGAATTAACTGCAGGTTTCTTTATTTTGACAGTTCCACGGGCTTACAAACCACCCGAGTTTGTAGAACCGCTACGTGCAATATTGACAGAAGCAGGGACTGTGTCACTTGAGTGCAAGGTTGACGCTTCAATCTAATTTTTTTTTGTAAGCTATATATAACGGAGAAATTAACTTTGTGTTTAATTGAAAAGGTCACTGGTGTTCCCACTCCGGTGTTGCAATGGTTTAAAGATGGCGAGCCTATAAAGCCTGGAGATGTGTTTGCTCTCAAGCAAGCTGATCCGACCTCTCTTGGATCTTACACATGTCAAGCGACGAATTGTATGGGATCGGCTGTAAGCTGCTCCCATGTTCACGTCACATCCTCTCGACCAGTAATCACTGATGGTCTTGTTGATCACAAAGCTCGCATCGGTGAGCCACACGTGCTCTCTGTGGGTGTTCGAAATCCCGTGGGCAAGGTCACCTGGTACAACAAAGGAGTGGAGTTGAAAGATACCGATAGCCGAATACAGATGGTCCAAAATGAGTTCAGTGTAGAGCTGGTCCTCAATCCACTAATGTTATGTGATGATGGGGAATGGAAGTGCAGTGTGAATGGAGTTGAAACGAGCTGCTTCCTTAGCGTGGTGGCTCCGAAGAACTACAGAAAACCACGATTCCTTCAAGATTTAAAAGCCGTGTTGACGGAAGAAGGACTGGTGACATTCGAATGCAAAGTCGTGGGCTATCCAACGCCGGAGTTGAAGTGGTTCAAAGATGGAGTTGAGCTCAAACCTGGTGATGTATATCAACTTTGTGGTTCCAATAGCTTAGGATTGTACACCTGCATCGCAAGCAACTGTATGGGGGTGAGTGAGTCCACAGCCGAGTTAACATTTGATGACATACAGTTCCAATTGAGTGATGAAGAGCGTGGAAAGCTCCTGGAGCATCTTTCCAGTGTCAATAGACCGCCACAATTCGTCCGTGGTCTAAAAAGTTCGACAATTCTTGTGGGTTCAAAATTAGAGCTAACTGTTGAGCTAAACTGTAAAGCCTCTTTGGAATGGTATTTTGAGAATCAGTTGATACAACCGGGAGAAGACTTTAGCATAAGTGGAAACTCTTTGGTGTCCGAGTCGTTGCTCATTGGGAAGGAAGGCGAATATAAGTGTGTTGCCAAAAATGAATATGGTACGAGTTTCAGTTGTTGTCGCATCTCCCTCAATGTACCGAGTACATACAAGAAGCCGAGATTCCTTGAAGGACTCCGTGCGGTTTTGCACGAAGGGATCGTCAACTTAGAGTGCAAAGTGATAGGGGTACCTCAGCCGACACTGAAGTGGTTCAAGGATGGCGTTGAACTCAAAGCTGGGGATATTCATAAAATTGTCAGCTCCGGTGGAAATTGCTGCCTTGGTACCTACACCTGTCAGGCAAGGAACTGTATGGGAACTTGCGAGTCATCAGCTAGTCTTCTTGGATTCGAAGGTAAATAAATTATTCATGTGTGCCGGTATGGATGAAGAGTATGATATGTGTGTGTGTGTGTGTGAGTATGTGAGAGTAAGTTTGTGGAGGATGATATCAGGAGCATACCGATTGAAGAAAAATTACATCAAGGCCGTCACATTATTTCTTGTTGACACTAATAAGCAATTCGTGTGGCATTTATATATTTACGCTCATATGCACGCAGAAAATAAGAAGCAAGAAGACATACTTGAGAAGTTTGCACGTGATCCCAGTTTGTCAACCATCCTGGAAGAACGGTCGTCCCAAATGGTGAGCGTGTACGAAACAGCTGAAGGCTTGGATGAGATCTCTGTTTCTATCGATGGCAAGGAAGTATCCGTATCACTTTATGAAACGCCAGATCTGACGGAGCAGGATGCCAAAAATATCATTGAAATGTTTGCTGATGAATACTCGGAATACATATCTGGTTCGTTTTCCATTTTTCACTGCATAGTAATAGATGGCTTCTCACAGACAACTCATTTTTTTTCACTAAACGTCTGCATTGCCTTGTGTCTGCAACCGTCAGAATACAAGAACAATACTTTTTCGACACACTGTACTCTGCGAACATGCATGTACATGACAAGACACTGAAAAAGCATGTGGGTATCATTAACTAAACAGAAAAAAACATTCCATATTCCTGCATGCTTCAGGTGCATGATGCATTTAATCTCGGATGAACTAATAAAAAATTGAAGCTAATGCCACCCTACACAGCCTGCTAAACTATTTATTTTGATAGTTTCTATAAACTAATCTCAATTCGAGTACATGTTTGTGGATCGAACGTAACTAGCAACTGCAACACGCTTGTGCATAAGCATACTCCAATAATTTCGAGGACAAACTCTGTGCATACAGACCGATGAGTTTTTTTGGCGTCCCATCGCAGCCGCCTAAGCATGACCTTCAAGGGTAAATGCGCGTGTGGCTTGATTTGGAACAGCTTGCCGAGCATTTTAACAACGAGAAAAAATGTCAATAAAAGATGTGTCAGGTACACATAAATCTGGAGGCGGGGCGACATGACATCTTCCCACTTCTCTTTATTCTCGCCTAGACAAGATAGCGATAACACTGCTTGACAAAAAAAACCATTCCAGCTCATCCATTTCGTTCATATTACTGATCGATGCTGTCCATGGATTTATTCTGTAGAGCACAACGTCCTCACTCTGCCTTCCCTTCGCTTTGTCAAGGAGACCACAAATTCTGGCCGAATTGTTATGGAGGCGGTGGTCATCGATGTGGACATGGATGGATTCGAAACACCCCCCAGTCGTCATGACAGCGGCTCGGAGAAGACCGAGGCGGATTTCGAAGATATTACCGACCTGTCAGAATCCCGTCAGGACATGCTAGAAGACTTCGAGGCCGTCCAAGTTGGCGCAGCTGTTGAGCTGGTGCTAGAAAAAGAAAAGACAATGACAAGTCTCGAGTCACCGACAGATATAAATACTGTAGTATCTAGTGGACTAAAAATGCTCGAAATGCCTGAAAATGATGATTTCCGTATCGTAGAGCCCGATAACAGTTCATCTCCTGAGGTTAGTTTCTATTCTGAAGGCCCTGAAACTCCTGTTTTCGGCTCATTAGAAGAGCTTCCACAGAAAATTGAGGATGAGTGGGAGATCGTGGACAATCGAGAGATTACTGAAGGCTTCAATGAAACCATCGACCAGTTTGGTGGAAAGATCAATGAATTTCTCAATGAGCTTAACAAACTCACCGGAGCGGAGACAGATGAGATGAATATTTTTGGCAGTCAAGAGTTGGAGCCTGCCCCAGAAATCATCCAACCACCACTTCCATCTGAATCTCAGCAGCTCCTTATGTCTCAAGTTGATGATGACCTCATCAAAGAATCTCCAATACAACAAGAGAAACAGCAACAAAGGTCAGAGCGAAAGGATTCCATGACACAAACGGCAAACAAACTTAAAAATGCACCACAGATCAACAATAAAAATACGAAAATTGAGCAGCAGGACTCGAATGAAGGCTTTGAAATTATCGAACATTCCGATACTTTTGAAGATAGTAAAAAAATAGCCAACCAGCAACAGGAACAACTACTGCAAGCACAGAAAAAGTCCATTGCAGAAAGTCAACAGGGTGCAGACCAAATCAAGAAGTTAGACGACAAAAAGAATGAAGCTGACGGTATCGATGCATCTCATGTCAGTCAACAGCTATCACTGACAAGTGCAGATGGTACAAGCCAAGCTCTTGCGGTTGAGCAGACGCCCAAAATAGCTGACAATGACATTTTTGGCACCGATAACTCAGTCAAATCCATTAAACATGACACCTCGGATGGATCAAAGAAACCGGAACAACAATCCCTTGTCACATCGAATGACAATGCCATCGATCAGCTAAAACCAAAACATCTTAATGAGTCTCAACAACAACAGACGCAACAGCAACAGGCGACTTGCGAGAAGTCTGGAGCTGCAGATTCAATGAATAATGCCGCAAAACAAGCCCAACAAGTTGAAATTCTAACAAGTGAAATTCATCAACAACTAGAGCAAGTTAAGGATCAGCAATCAACCAAAGAGGCCACTCAAGCAAAGGTTTCAGTTAGCGATGGACAGCAGAAGGAATTGGCATCAACTGCTGAGAGTGTCACTCTTAAATCAGCAGAAGTTAGAGCTGACGGGGCAACTGCGAAGTCGGCAAAAACTGGTGACTTGCTATCTGATGTTGCCACGGAAACCTTACAGTTGTCAACCTCGATTTCAAAAGAGATTATCCAATCACACGGAGCATCTGATCTTCAGTTGGTTGAACCATGTACAAGTGATGCCAAGGCAATCTCATCACATGCACCAGGAGCAGACTTACAGGCTGTCGCGATAGCTACTAGCTATGTCGAATCAGCTTCATCTCTCGAAAAAGGTCTTGAAACTGTTTCTCAGGAAAAATTCGCCCATGGAGTAGCAGTGGAACAAGGTCTTACAACTCAAACTGCAATCAAAACGGGAATTCAAATTCAAGATGAAGCGTCTACAGTTGAGGACGCAGCAAAAGCAAGAAAGGGCGACACTAATAATGCCGAAAAAACAGCAGCAGACGTACGCCTCGCAACTAGTGCTAACCAAGTTGCAACTGAGTCAGTCGACACATTGACTACCTCTAGTGCTAAGGATCAGAATGCAACTGAATCTATCGAAAGCACTTCAAAAACCGCTCAGGTCAAATTACAGCAGACCGAAATTAAAACAGCCATGCGCAGCCGGGATAAATCTGAACCAAAATCAGCGGATCAGACTGATGATGAATTCAAGGACGCAGAGCAATCCCCAGATTCAAGAAGAGTGAGATTTGCTGAACAGCAGCATAGCAGCTATGAGACTGCATCCGAAATGAGTGACTCATCTGAAGGTACTAAAGGTCAGCAAAAACTGGCTAAAAAAGAAGCTATTCAAACTGAAGAAGCAATTTCTGCTGAAAATGTAACTTCTTTGGAGCCAAAGAAGCGACAAGGTGCTCAGGCTTCTTCAGAAATCAAGTCCCAGGTAGCTTCATCAACAACCATTTCTCAGGCTGAAGAATCACTTGGATCAACCCAGAACGACACTGCCGAGGCTCAGAAGGCATCATTGTCTCAAACTGGTAAACTTAATTCGGCCACTGCTGCTGACAGCACGTCTGTCTTGCAATCTGGCCAGCCAGGCTCTGCTCAAGGCGCTAAGTTACAGTCTACAGGCATTTTAGAAGGCAAAACCGAAGAAGCTACTGGGCAAGTTTCCATGGTAGCGGATACCAAGACAACAACAGCTTCCTCTGTTGTGGTTACTGAGGACGGAGTACAGACTCTTTCCAAACCTCAATCAGGCCAGGCAACTGTTACGAATCAAGCTGGTATTGCTACAGAAGTAGTTGTCAATGAAGTTGCTCCAGGTGTGGAGCCAGTCACCAAAATTTTAGCTCAAGGGAAGGCTGCTGTGGATGGGGCCCAAGCTCTAAGCGTCATAGACCCCAATGTTATGCAAGCTCCTGGACAGACTGCTAACTCATTAGTACAGGCTGCTACGCCAAGCAGTACTGACGAGATGGTTCAAACATGCATTGCAAGCATCTCTACAAGCACAGATTTACAAACGGCAGAGGAAATCACACAAAAAAGTGAATCTAACACAGCAACTGCTTCTGAAACTAAGGGCTCAGAAGCATCACAAGTTCAAGTCACTCAGATTAATATGGCTGCTGGGCCTACTGATGCTGAAGCTGGAAAAGCTCAAATGTCACAGGTCGGAGAGATTGCAGATGTCGCTAATGGCACCGTTGCTCAACTTCCGCAGGAAAATGAACTCTTAAATGAAACAACCTCTACTGCTAGCAATTTTACAGCTGTCCAAGCTAGCCAAGATGTAGTCACTGGTAATGTCGCAACTGTTGAGGCATTAGAGATCAATAAAGCTGATGGAACTAGCGTTGCTCAGGAAGCCAAGGCTCAACAGGCCAACATTACTGAGGTTGCAAGAGCAACTACTATCGAGACGTCCAAAGCTGAAAATCAAGCTGCTGTAAAATCCGACATTACAGTGACTGAAGAGGCCGAAGCTTTTGGAACAGACAAACCACGCCCTACTCAAGCAGATTCAGCCCTACAAGATACAAGTATGCAGTCAGCCACTACTTGCAAGGTTTCTGTAGGAGAATCTGCCGCAACAACTACTACTGCTACCTTAGCTCAAGGTGCAGTGAAAGCTCAAGAGAACGTGCAAGACACTGCTAACCAACACGCAAATGCAACCACAGTAGAATCCCAAAAAGCACAAAATGAGACCAGTGATGTCAAGTTAGTGCAATGTGCTACTAGTGAAGTCCAGGAAGGGTCTGTAGAGATTATTTCTCCATCAAAATCTGACACTCAGAATGCTAAAATGTCTCAAGAGCCTTCGTCCGCCACGGCTTTGAAGGAAGTAGTGAAAGTAGAAGAGTTTGACGCTACAGAATCTTCCAACGCTAAATCAGTAGTTGCAGAAAACTTGACGATGGCATCATTAGGGGAATCCACACAGGCAATACTAGAAACAACAGCAAAAATGGAAACTGCTATAGGCAGCAAGGCCCAAGCAGCAATTGGAACCGAGGGAGCATCATCTCTCACTGTTGCTAATGCTGAAGAAGTCACTGTGGAAACATCTGCTCATGAGCTTCTTGTCAAACGTGTAGATGGACAAGACGTAGTTACCTCTGGTGACGTCAAAATCAAGACTGGAGCCTCGGTAGAGGAATCACAAACAGCAGAGGCTACGCTAGCTCTTAGACGAGATAGCAAAGGAAATTCGGCTACAGCAACAATCCAAGATGTGTCTACTGATGCTACTTTATCGTCTACTAAGACAACAAAGCCAATTGTATGTGAGCAAACGCCAGCTGAACAGCATGCTAACTCGAGTATCGAGTGTAAAAAAGAAGAGACATCCGAGTCGTTGGAAACTTCAAAAGTTGGCGAGGAAAATGCGGATGAGCTGGTTCAGGATAAATTGTCATCTGCTACTGTAAAGAAAGTCAAGAAAATTGTATTGGGATCTGCGGAGTCAATTGGAAAGAAGTCTGAGGAGGAACAAAGCGAATCAAAGCAATCTGAAGGCAAGGTTACTGAATCGAACGGAAGTAAAATAGAGCCAAACTCTCATGCGGATGGAAAACAGGATGACAGAGCCGAAAAAACAAATAAAACGAAATCAGATCAAGCTGTTGCTGACAAAACAGAAAAAACGGCTACTACTGAAACTGGAGACTTGAATAAGTCTGATGTGCAAGCTTCAGTAGACGAAGCCGGCGCAACTAAGATTAAAGAAGCCACTGATGATAAGGCGGATAAATCGACTTCCAAGCTGAAAGAAATCACAACCGACTCAAAGAAAGCTGAACAGAATGCTAGTACTCAAGAATCAAAGGAGGAAGGGGCCAAAATTAACAAACAGCAGTCGGCAGTGACATCAGCAAAACACTCGGATGACTCGAAGAAAGATGCAGATGACACAATAAATCTCTCAAGCGCTGCGGAGGTTGCTACAGATCAATCAAAGACACTCACAAAAGATAAGCCTGCAGAAGAGACCACGAAAAGCAGCGAAGAGGCCAAAAAGCCTGACAAGAAAGAGGATAAGAAATCTAAAACAGATTCTGTAGATAAACCTAAGGAAGACATTCAGAAGCTTGATGAGGCTCACAAAACTAAAGGAACTGAAAAAGATAATGATAAAAACGGAACAGAAATGTCTAAGGTCGCTGAAGACACTAAAACAAAGCTGGATACAAAAACGAAGCAGGGAGAGGGAACCATGCAAAATGCAAAGGGTGCCACTGCTGATTCTAAATCGCCAGAGGAAGCTAAGGACGGTGTTGCTGCGAAGAACGACGCTGAAGAGCCTAAAGAACCACCTACGGCTCCTCCACGACGAAAGTCCAAAGCTGATAAGGGCTCCAAAGACCCAAACAAAGCAGAGGTAGAAGCTGCTGGTAAAATTGGAGATGTGCCCCAAGATGAGGACAAGAAAACAGACAAAAAGGCTCCCACACAGAAATCTGACAACGACTCGCCAAAGGAAACAAAGGCTGAGGAATTAAAAACTTCGACAGAAAATAAGAATGACAAAGTCGATACTGAAAATATAGAGAAGAAGGCCGACGCTGAGACTGCGAAGTCGATAACAAAGACTGATGGTCATGAAACTCAAACTCAAGATTCCAAACATGATGACGTCTCCAAGCCAAAAAGTGAGGCGGACTGCATTACACCAGAAGAAGCGAATAAAAGATCTTCAACTGCGACTGAGAAAAATGTAGGTACAAAAACAGAGACAGAGGCAGGTTTGGACAAGAAAGAAAAACAAGATTTAGATATGACAAGCAAAATCGAATCACCCATCTCTGATGTCAAGAAAGAAACGGAGCCGTCGAAAGACGCGATGGAAATAACTGCTGTCTCTGCCAAGGCCAAAGAGACTTCATCGTTGGAAAAGGACAAGGAAACCAAGGATGATGCTGCAACAGGAAAAACTCAGAAAGATAATAAAAAGTCGTCTGTGGAAGCCAAGAAGGTTGCGAGCGAGGATGAAACCATGAATGAGAAACTTGCCGTAGCTGATATTAAAGAGAAGGATGCCTCCAGCCATGCTGCAAATCCAAAAGAAGTTTCTGTGGGAGACACGTCAGCGGAAAGCCCTGCAGAGGATAAAAAGGTGGAAGCTTCAACCGGTGACAAGAAAAATAAAATGTCTTCAGGTGCAGATGAAACAAAACAAGCTGCTAGCAAGAAGAAGAATTCGGACACGAAGATGGACTTGACCGAAGATCACCCTAAATCCAAAGAAAGTTCCCAAGACACATCCAAAGCTGCTTCAGACACAGCTCAAGTGAAAGAGGTATCTGCGGATGAAAAGAAAAGAAATGCCGATGGGGAAGACGAGCAGGCAGTAGTGATAGCTCAGGTCGCGTCAAAGGATGCTCTCACCAAAGACGAAGCCACAAAGAATGAACCAAATGCTGCTGAAGCCAAAAACAAAGGAGTCGCAGCTGACGAAACTAAAAAGAAGGAAGCTTCAGCTGATGAAATTAAAACGAAAGACACTTCGACTGAAGGAAATAAAAAGAAGGAAGCCCCAGCCGAAGAAATCAAAAAGAAGACAGCTTCAGAAGAAGTTGAAAAGAAGAAAGACTCAGCTGAAGACATTATAAAGCAAGAAGCTGCAAACGATGCAACTACGAAAAAGAAAGCTATGGATATTGCTGCTGAAGCACAAGAAACCAAAAAGCAGCAGCCCTCAGCTGACGATAACAATAAGAAGGAAGAATTGGGCGACGACCAAACAAAAAATAAAACATCTACGAAGACAAAATCTGCTGATGAAACCCAAGAAGAGTCGGCACAGCAGAAAGACTCACAGAAGACCGACACACCCAAGGCAGAAGGGGGAAAACCCACAGGCGACGAGAAGAAACAAAAAGAATCCTCCCCAGATTCATCGAAAAAGAAAGCTAAGTCTCCGCCAAAAGATAAAAAGTCAAAGACTCCAGAAAAAGAGGAAAGCAAGAGTGAAAAGGCAAAGGAAACTGATACGAAGTCAGTTGGAGGCAAATCCGAAGGTGTAAGCGAAGCTAATGAGCGAAAGAAGTCCGAGGATTTATCCAAAAATGCCGCGGAAGACGATACGAACAAATCCTCTATCAAAGCAGATACAGATGCTCCCTCCACTGAGAAAGAACCAAGCAAGAAAGAAGAAAAGAAAAATTCATCAGATGCTGCAGAAGAAGTGGATGAATCCAAAGGAAAGAAATCCTCTATCAAGCGAAAGTCCGTTGGTGATTCCGCGAAAACCTCAATCAAGAATGACAACGAAAAATTACAGTCTAGCACTGATGAATCTAAAACAGACAAAAATGATGTCAGTGATGCTAATAATTCCGAAAAGATGTCTCCAGACTCTGCTAAAAAGGGGGTAGGTGCTCAAATAGATAAAGACCAAACCGAGTCAACAGACAGCAGAGATGCAGTCAGTGTAGCTGAGGACGGTAAGAAAGTTATTAATGTTAACTTGAAAAAAATTAAACAGGAGCCCTTGGGATCCTTTAATCAAGTTATTGCTAATGTAGGCGCAGCAGAGGAAGGTGCAGGTCAGCTCGTTGGTATTAAACCAAAAGCCAAAAAGGTTAGTAAAATTCAGTTGCAGTCTATTGAGATTATTGATATTAAAAAGTCAGAGAAGATTGACAAATCATCCACTAAAAAGGACGGTGAACAAGCCAGTGCGGACGCTGCCAAGGCGGACAACAAGGACAACGTTGAGCCCAAAACCAAAGATGAGCAGATCGCAACGGCTGACAAGGACAAGGAGGAAGAAAATAAGAAAAAGGTCGAGCAAGATAAAGTGAAGGCCGCGGAAGGTAACAAAGCAAAGGAGGAAGCTGAAAAGAAGAAAGCCAAGGAGGAAGCCGAAAAGAAAACTAAGGCTGAAGAAGAAAAGAAAAAGAAAGCTGAAGAGGAAAAGAAAGCCAAGGAGGAAGCTGAAAAGAAAACTAAGGCTGAAGAAGAAAAGAAAAAGAAAGCTGAAGAGGAAAAGAAAGCCAAAGAGGAAGCCGACAAGAAAATTAAGGCTGAAGAAGAAAAGAAAAAGAAAGCTGAAGAGGAAAAGAAAGCCAAGGAGGAAGCCGAAAAGAAAAAGAAAGCTAAAGAGGAAGCTGAGGAGAAAAAGAAAGCTGAAGAAAAGAAAGCAAAAGAGGAAGTGGAGAAAAAGAAGAAGGCTGATGAAGAAAAGAAAGTTAAGGAGGAAGCGGAGAAGAAAAAGAGGGCCGAGGAAGAAAAGAAAAAGAAGGAAGACGAGGAAAAGAAAGCAAAGGAGGAGGCTGAGAAAAAGAAAATAGAAGAAGACAAGAAAAAGAAATTAGAGGAAGAAAAGAAAAAGAAAGCCGAAGAAGAGAAAAAAGCTAAAGAAGAGGCTGAGAAAAAGAAGAAGGCCGAAGAAGAGAAGAAAGCTAAAGAGGAAGCGGAAAAGAAAAAGGCAGAAGAGGAAAATAAAGCAAAGGAAGAAGCTGAGAAGAAAAAGAAGGCCGAGGAGGAAAAGAAAGCAAAGGAAGAAGCTGAGAAGAAAAAGAAGGCCGAGGAGGAAAAGAAAGCAAAGGAAGAAGCTGAGAAGAAAAA
>JAQIWI010000413.1:0-33749 GCA_034698825.1 Deuterosminthurus bicinctus | reverse complement strand
GCTTTATTGAGCTGTGTGAAAACTCTTTATGTGAAAAATTTCTCTATTTTTTTCTGCACGCCAATCCCACGCACTTTTCCGTACCTCTTTTCTTCCCTTGTATCTCTCCCTGTCTATGGAAAATTCGATCGTCAGAACACTTCACCTGCCGCAGGAGTTGTCCAATTCTCTCACAGTCCTCCTCATCCTCATCCGCACTTCCTTTTGATCTTCAAAGTTTTTGGTATTCCCTCAAGGAACAGCACTACGTATACCCCTGGAATAAGCAGCGTTGTAGTCAAGTTGAGAGAACAGTCTGTGGCGACCAGTTTTGCTGAATATTCCCTAAAAGGGCAAAAGAAGCTATCTTCTCTTTCTGTCGTTTTGAAGTGCGAATTATAAAGTTACCTACTGTTCTTATGATTAAAATTTCTTCTGTAAATCAAAGCTACTAAAATATTTTTAATGCAGTTTAGTTGTTTGTTTTTGTGTCGTCATTAAAAAATAACAAGTTCAACTGTAACAACAAAAAGCAGAAACAAAACTTAGGCAATTATTGTGCCCTAGCATTGCGATACTTGAAACTTTACAGTTAATTCATCTTACATACAGCTTCCCCACGGGTAACCCTCAGATTTGAATGAATTTAGTGGGAAATCATAGAACCTATGGGTAAAACCTATGGGCATGTCGCCTAGGAGACACACAAATCCCATAAGAAAATGGCCATTTTGGATTTCAATTTTTTTTGAATTTTCGATATTTTAAATGAGTCATGCAGCCGAATAGCTTTAACTACAATACACCTTAGGAACGTACCACTTTTCTCCCCTAGTGTCATTCAAATCTGCGGGTTACCCCTGGGGAAGCTACAGTAAGTCTCATTCCGCTAAATACTTTCTCTGGCCGTCATTTTAATTGGAGCATAAGTGTGTTGGGTGGAAGGAAAAAAGCGAAGAAAGCAGGGAAATAAAGTTTTTTCTTCTAAGTTGAGGTTGTTAATATTGTTAGCCGGAGCACGAGGCAATTAAGTGGGCCTACAGGAGGAGTTGTTCAAATTTATATGTTGACTGGTCTCGAGTAAATCTTAATTTTATTAGTATCATGTTTACTAGCTATCTCTAGTAGATTTCCATACACTCGATCATGCCGAAGATTTATGTAATCAACATATGCACACTCGGTTCATGTTGCCAATTTAGATAAATTGCTGCGGATGAATTCGCAAATCGTAGAGATATTCTACTGGCACTTGCTCAAGCACACAAGATTATTCCTCTAGTCCTTTATTGAAGACGCTTCATTATTTCTTTAATTGATTTACGTCCGAGGGGGAAGCGTTAGTGTGCGGAGGTTTTTATCTTTCAGAACAATCAAATAATTCATAATTATTGGCCTGAAAATGCTACCATAACGCTTCCGTGCTGCGGTGCAATCTTAACCTAAATTCCCTGCGAAAGCATCGATGTCGAGCATTTGCTTCAGCGCCCCACAGTACACACACGTGGCTTCTCAGATATCGAGCGGCAGGAGGCGAGCCAAATCAGGTCTCAACATCCACATATACACACACGCTCTCTCGCCTCTTTATAATAATGGCATTTCAGGCTTCTTCGAGCTTTTTGCTTATTATTATTGCCCGGCAAACACTACTGCTCTCGTAACAACAGCTACTGGCTTGGACTAACACGGGCTCAGAATACGTACACGAGCTTTATAAGACTTGTGTACACAGGCCGGAGGCAAGGCTTGGTCAAGTCCAGCAACGTACGTACAAATTCTATCCGCGCAGTCTATGTGTGTGCGAGCACTCGGTCAAATGATGGCATGTTGCCACGAATGAAGGGAGCGAGAACTTATGCCAAACATAACTTGAACCGTTGGTAACGAATAGTGGATCAAAGCCGATCTTTCCTCCATTAATGAAGGAGAGAATCCCGGAATGGGGTGCCATATCGGATTTAGCGAGAGGAAATTATGCCAATAATTGGAAGGCATGGAGAAAGTCATGCTGAATTTGCATATATGGCCTCAAATTCTATCCCTCTTATGTAGCCAACTTATCAAGTTACTTTCACCTATGCTACGCATTAGCGTCGCCTGCCAAGAAACGAATTACTTAGTGAATTCCCAGCGTAAATCCAAAGGGAGAACTTTAGGCTTTGCAAATGTGAATTTTTCACGCCCTTAATGACAGTTTTCAGGGATTAGGTGGAACATTTTATTTGCAGTAATATTCCAAGTTTGTACAGAAGGTTGGACTAGTTCCGTCTTGAACTATGTAGACTGACTCTAGAAGAAAGTTTTAGTGAGATGAATGGCGTGAGGCCAGAAGAAAATATAATTACTTTTCGCTAGAAAAAACCTTTGTCTTCTAGATATTGTTATACATGGGACTCGTTTCCTGTTTAGCCCTCTACCTCTCCTCTCATTCCACTCTGTTAAGCCCACAAAATCAATACTATCCCTCAAGCATTTAGACTTCGCTACCACTTTCCTTTTATCACATCCTTGCGCTCAGCTCAGATAATTTTCACACCAGCTTTCTCTTTCTCTCTCATTCTCTTATCCTCATCCCACGTTGATGATGACAGTGACCATAGTTGTCGCGATGCTATCATCTTCATTAGAAACACATCACAAGGTCGACCTAAACGACCTACGCAGCTTGGCCATTCTATCTGCTACAGGCTGCACTATTGAGGTTAAGTACATTTATTTGTAACTACGATGAGTACATAGTAAGAGCGCTTGGGGCTTATTGGAAAGAAGCTTAAAGTCGGGAAGTTAACAATTAAAGGGAAAGAAAGCAAGGGGAGATTTCCCTCCTAGTTGTACCGTGCTTTTCCAAATTAAACTCACTCACTAGAAGGTAGAGAAAGAGAGAAGGAAGAAGCGCTAATGATGATCTGTTCGCTCTCGGAAGTTTCTCGCCCAAACTTTAAACTTTCTTCTGATAGAAGGCACGCCAAGGGGTGAAGTAGAAGCTGGTTTAAATGAACGTGTTTAATAAGTTGAGAGTTGAGAGAATACTGCAGGCTCGCTTATCATCCTGCTGGGCTTAACTAAAGGAATTGCACACATCAAGTCCACGGTCACGCCTCTAGAAGAGCTCTATGCGTGCTTCGCTCCCATCTTAAATGTTTCTTCTTCTTTCTCCCACATCACAAAAGTACAGAAACTGAATATTACACAGAGTTACACATGAGACGTGCATATTTCATTAATTTCCTTTCATTTTCACACCACGGTTACACATGGCAGAGTGCTACAGACCCAAGCGCTGCAGTTCCCAAAAATGCGCTTATGGCGTCATAAATGGCCTAAATTTTGACTGTAGGGCACTCTGACGTGTGCTTTTATATGTGGGAATTGAGCAAATTATTCAAGCTCGCAGAGCGAAGCTTTTACCTCGAGTAGCTGATAACAAGAGAGAGAGAGAAAGAAAAAATAGTAGAGAGCGGTACTTGGTGCCCTTTGGTGTTTCCCTTCGGAAGTAGCTCCACTTAGAGGAAAAAATTGGATTTCTCCTACTAAACAAATTATTGTCCAAAGGGAATTTGAATAGCTACGTTCTCAAGTAGAGGAGGCACACAACTGTAAGATGAGAAGAAGAAGACGGTCTGATTTGTTCCCCATTTAAATGTACAGGGAGGATGTTGAAGTGGTTCTTCTGGGGCTCCACAACCTCTTATCCTGCAGCATGAATTGTTAACGATGCGATAAAAATTTCACTGCATCGCTCTGCCACCGTTTCTCTTGCATCTCTGCTCCTTCCTGAATTTTTCAATGGAATGGACATTACAGAAAGAGAAAAAGCACTTGTCTCTCTGTCGAGGTAGTCCCGAGAAAATTCTCCATGTACGTACTTACGTGCTCCACATGAGGGAGTGAGAAAGAAAAATGATGAGTATTACTGAAATAATAAACTGAAGCGTAAAGGAGTGTGTTGCCTCTGTACCTTATGTTGTAGTAGAAAGGAAGAAAGGTATGACTGTGTGGTCGATTAATAGTTTAGTAGGACCTCCATGTTGTACATTTTAATGGGGCCATCTCACTGTTTCCGGCCATGAGCGTTTCCAATGGTCAACAGTGAAGGGTATAGGGACAAGCACGTTTTAAAGAGTCTTGGGTGAGCTGTTTTAGACTACGAGGGGAAAGTTAGGCTTGATTCTATTTGTGAAAACATGCATCCCTCGTCTCACATTAAATGTCGACTCAATCTTAATAATTTGACTAGGGAAAATGCTGGAAGAGACATTAAGAAAGGGGTCGCGTGCTTCAGCATGCTGTGCATTCAAGTGCGACAAGGGACATCAAAGGTATACTAGCTGTATTCTTTCTACAGAATATAATAAAAAGTTTGGGAGAATCCTCCTTTGACGAACATGTCGGTAATGAGTAACTAAGTTATAATCGAAAACAATATTACATGCTTGAGTTTGAACCTTGGGACCACTTGTAATTCATTTTGTTTTTTATTTCAGAGATATCTATGCCGGTGGAGGGTGTCGTTGGAAGACGAATTGAGATGCCTTGCGAATTGAAGCCGAGTCGTCGGGACGAATCTGTCTACATGGTACTTTGGTTCCGTGGTGATGAGAGCATTCCAATCTACAGGTAATAAATCATCTGAATTTTTTTTCCCCTTGCAGTTCAAATAGGCTCTACTCATATCGTCAAATTGAAAGCATTCAACCTGAGCTTGCAGGCAAAAATGTTTTCAGTGTCGTTTAAACTAAACAAAGTACATGCGGCTGTCCTTTTCAAAGTGATGCCGATGAAACTTTGATAGAAGGAAAGTTGCAGGATTGTTGAGTCAGAATTGAGTGAATTTCGTAGCACTGCTCATATCGTAATCATTTGATAGCCATGGAGCTAAATTATGTATGCTCAAGGATTGCGCCTTCACACTTCGGAAAGGATTCCCATCGGGAAGACAGGTGTCAAAAGGGTAGCAAAAACATGATAAAATGACTTCATAGCTTGCTAGAGGCCTTTACTTGTAACATAGTTCGTTTCTTTATAGTGAATAGAAAAATCAAGAAAAATGTCAGGTCTAACAGCGTTTGCAAATGGGAAGACGACACATTTAGTACATATTCTCACGGATGCAGAATAAGATGTTTATTTACTGTCCTGCATTAGCCGGGATTTTTTGCATCGCCAGGTCATTCAAAAAAGGGGTATTGTTGTTTTGCTATCTCTAAAAGGTATTGATATCATGCAAACAAGATGGTACCCAAGGAGGTTTTAATGAAGTCTGCTTGTCTGGCTTTTATTACCGCCGGCAGACTTTTGATTTGATCCAAGTGGCTTAATCAGTCTCATGAGTCGGAAAATTGGGCCTCCCTCTTCCACTCCACCCATTCGCACATTCAAAGTTTTTTAACAACACTCAGCAGCCGTTTGTATGCGTGTCCTCGCTCCACGTACCATGCATCAAACAGGAATGCCTCACATAAAACCCTTCGGATTTTCTCCGTTCTGTCACCTACTATGCGATCGGTGAAGGGATTTTATATGCAACAATGTATTCAGGTCGTAAAAGAATATATGCAACAAAATACTAAAATAACGCTGAAGAGGTTGGTGACATACAACTACGAGAGATAATGTGTCTCTGTCAGAAAATGCACATCAAGCCTCATACAAAGTAATACAAGTCACTCACAGTTAGTATTCAGGCATTGGCTTTACATAGGCACACACTTTGAAAAACAGCGAGGAAGCACAAAGCACACACGAGTTGGACAACGAGGTAAAATCATATGAGAGTGCGTGTACTACCAAGAATCTGTCGTTCCTTTTCTTTATCTGGTCTCTTTTTGAATTGAATTCTATCCAGCAACGCCCACAGAATTGTGTTGACTCAGTGAAAATCCATATGCTTTTAGTTGTTCAAAAGTTTCCCTTTGAAATAGACCATTCAGCTTTGCTCGTACTTGAAATTTTCCAAAAGAATACATGTGAAGAATTGTTGCATTATTGCGTGGAGGGAATCTTAGGCGGAAAAGCTGTGCGGGAATTTCCGAGGAATCGCCCTGTAAATCTTTCACTTGTTACTCCCGCCAACAACTGTTCTGTTCCCAAACTTAAGTCATAGCTTCACCTACTTTCTCCAATTTTCTCTCCTTCTTCATGGCCCTCTTAGCTCCTCCCATCAAGTCATTCTCCAACTTGGAATCCATGAAAGCCCACAGACTTAAGAGAAAGAGAGAGGGAGATCTCAGGACGGCTAATCTTGTATACACTCACATCTATTACTGCAGTTGCCACGCCACGCAGTCCTCCACGTAGTGCTGCAAGAACAGTAGTGCATAGACATTTAGCACACTCTCTAACTATATGTCACGTAAAGCTCAAAGCCTGCTTGTTGCAGCAGCAGCGGTCTGTTTTTTACGGAAGTAGTTAGCGGCTCTTCGTGTGTGCAGCTGCTGTTGCCTTTAATTAGTGCGGAGTGAAAGGAGGGGAATTAGGATTCGTTGCAGCTATCATTATAATCGAGGCCTTGAGTATAGCTTAAGTGAGATGTCATTTGGGACGTGGACTTCCACATGGAATAATTGGTGGCTTTGTTGGGCTTGCTGAGCAGATCCATCTTACCTCTACGTGGAGCTAAATAAAGTTTTATACTGCAGTCATAAAACCGCATTGTTTTCCTTGCTAAAGAACTATACCAGGGCAGCGAGAAAGACATGGTAGGGAAGAAAGAGCGATAAAAATTAAATCAACTTGTTTGCTGACCTACTAAGCTATTCATGATCCTCCGTTGTACCTTATTATCCTATTGGGAAGTTTGAAGGTCGAGAAATTTCTTTTACTCATCATAACAACGACAACCACACACATCAGCTTCCGTAGATTAACAAAGGGCATGTTACCCTCAGGCTGTAACCTTGTCAGAGCAAGAAAAAACCGCGGAAAATAATAAGAAAAGATGCTACAAAATTCATAAGTACACTATTTTTTTCATTTGCTTCAGGCACAGGTTGAAGCAGTAACTTCGACAATGACTTGTTCAGCTATAAGTGCTACTGCTGCTGGATGCAGTACGAGTTAAAAATTTATGGGGAAATTATGCAGTAGTTTGACTCTTCATTTTCTTTCTGCTTCCTTGCAGCTTTGACGTGCGAGGAAAGCCATTCAGCGCTGCCAAAAGATGGTCGGCGGAGGTTCCATTTGGAAAGCGTGCACACTTTCAAACTTCTTCAGAGGTTGCAAAGTTAGTCGTAGAGGATTCCAAGGTGACCGACCAAGGGATCTATCGCTGTCGTGTTGACTTTCGCAACTCACCGAGTCGGGAAACTCGACTGAATCTCACCATTATCGGTAAGCTTTGCTTTTTTCTTGTCCTGCTTTTTACTTTTAGGTCAATATGACTACAATGCTGCTATCTTTATGTGTACAACATAGCCCCGGTCTTAGCATAAATCCATGAGTATTTGAATTATGAATGATAAGCATGATAAAATGATGCTGGCTATACAAGAAAGCCTGCATGTACTGAGGGAGAGAACCAGTGAAAGTAAGCCCTCATGAATAGTTCATTGTGCCTGTTTTCTTTAACTTCCAGTCCACTGGCTGAAGGGCACGGGATTGAGGGCCAAAGGTTACGTTGGAAAAATCGTGATCTCACTAAGAGACATGCACTGTGTTCATGAGAATGTTAGATACAAATTATATATGTGGGACACTTTTACTTATATGACATAAAGCATTATAGATGCCGATAGCTTAATACAAATGACAGGAGCCATGCTAAAATTAACTGTTGAATATTTCAGTGCCTCCTCAAGAACCTGTTATTACTGAACCACCCGGATTGCACCCAGTGACTGAGTTGGGTCCTTATCCTGAAGGGTATCCACTGCGGTTGCGCTGTGTCGTTCGCGGAGGTAAGTAGAAAGCCTTGACTAGATCTATGTCTTCGCGTACGCATAAATACCCAAGCAGTTGATTTAATGTTAGGCGGGCAACGTGGAGGGCATTAATCATGTGTGAGAGAAAGAGAGAGAGAGAGAGAGAGAGAGAGAGAGGGTGTGATTCAAGCTGTTGGAATGTTTCGTGAGATAAGCTCGGGTGTGTGGGTGACAATTTTATGACGGTCACCCAGCATGACAATATGATTTGTGATGCTCTGCAAGTCTGTCGGGGTGAACAGAGTAGAAAACCTGTTTTCTGGGAGTAAGAAAGAAAAATTCATGAGAGCTTTAAGGATATATTCCGGACTGTGTCAGCTAAAGTTGACAGGAGGAGAGTGTGGGAGTCAGTGAATCATTCTCTAATGTTTCCTCTCTCTCTCTCTCGTTCTCTCTCTCTCACTCATTTCTTGTTATATTTCTAGGAGTTCCGAGTCCAATCGTGATTTGGTACCTGAATGAAATTCAGCAGTTTGCAAGCATCGTATCACAGAATGAGCGAGAAGTGATAAGCGAAGTGAAAGTGCCAACACTGGACAGGAGTCATCATCGAGCTACTCTTGCATGCAGAGCCCACAATACGCTACTTATTCAACCTATCTCAAAGACTGTTACCATTGACATGAACTGTAAGTTGACAATTTTCCGCTTCGTCTTACATTTCATCCCAACCCTGCGAAGCCAGTTCAAGTGTTAAAGTCCAAAACTGAAGGATTTGAGAAACTCTCGGCAGTTGGTAGGAATGATATCAATCCTATTTTATTTTCACACAGTAACTAGGTTGTTCAACACTTGTGGCACCTAAGCGCTCCCGGCAGCCACCTTTGCTATACGCAAATTATACCTACAGCATCGTGGCGGGCAAATGAGCACAAGGTTTATTGTGGATGGTTTCCACATGTGTGAGTGTGTATGTACAGTCTGAAAGTTTGATAGCAACATGATTGTGTAGCGGCACCTCTGTTCATTATGTTTTCATGGACCTCTTGCTGACTGTGTGAGACATTTTCCTTCGCTCGCCTCCTATCGTAAACCAATTTAGTTGCGGGATTTATCCTTCTCCTAATATTAATTCTCATGAACATAAAGTTTTAATGTTTCACACCGTAAAGTTCCCACATAGGTCTCTTCATAATTTCTAGATGTACATACTTTTGTTCATGAACATTTGGCATACTACACTCACACTAGTCTTGATCCGGGCAAATTGAGAGTATGAGATTGAACTACTGCTATGTGTTATTCGTGGATTTTCCCGCAACACAAGTTGCACATACTGTGTTTGGCTGAACAAGGGAGCTGTTGTGAGAGGAATCGATACGTATATGCATTATCTTTCTGCCTTATCTCTCACCATTCACGTTAGATTTATACGTGTGCCTTGCATCCGTAAATCTCACGTCACGGCTCTGTTGATTTGTTTCCTCTATCTGATCACACACATACACATTCGGCACACAATGACAATTCACTTCAATGCCCTCTCACTCTCGCACACAAACACTTGTGGCCAGCATAAATATATATTTATTTGTTCAGACTCAATGTCCCCTGGTAACAAAAGCCTGTTCTGCATGACCACGTCCTGTGGGAAAGCTGGCAGCTTTCACCTCTTTCCTCGCTTTCACTACGCAATCAAAAGATGATGAATTCCTTTTCGCACACACATTTGTATCCAACATTATTCCTTTCTACCATCCACTAGTGGTACAGGGTGTCTATTTTGCATAAGATCGAAAGCGTTGGTTGCACTTAGTGATTTCTATTGCTCTTAATACAAATTCATGACACCGGATTGATCAGCGTGGGAGCGAGAATTGTACCATGGAGCATTGACACGCCATAGAGCACGGCGGAAATGCAATCATTCTCTTAGTAAAAGGAAAGTGGAAATTAACAACAATTGAAGAAAGCAAAGATAAGGGAGTAGGTTGTATTAAAGAGCATTTACGTTCTACATGTTCATTCAAATCACTGTTGCGTCAAGGCGTGAAGAGGGTGATTGAAGACAAAATAAATTTCCTGCGCCTTTTGTGCTGTTATTTCCTCCGCCGATTCAATCTCTTTCCTACTCTTCTTGTTTCCCAATGGATTTCCGCACTAGAAAAGTGCACACAATAAGGGCACACAAACTGGCTTATCCCTATGAATGCATTGTGAATACTCTAATCGCCTGAAGACGTCTTTTCTGAGTGCTCAAAAAGTATAAATTCTTTTCTGCTCAACTTTGATAGCGAGGTAGGCCAAAAAAGTCAGTATCACGTAAGTACTAGTCAGCAATGGTTTTCAAGGTTGATTGATTACATTATTATTGCTAAGTACATGAGCGCCAGCGGGGTTTGGCCCCAACTGTCTCATTCTCCAGTCCATGAGGCCAAAGAAAAATACACCATTTGGAGTGGAATCCGTGGTGCATGTGGCGTAAAAACTATCTATTATTCTGAGTAAGCAACTGCGTGAGGGCTCAATGGGTATCTTTGACTAGAATCTAATCCTCTCTTATGTATGTTAAGCCTTTACACATGCAACTTTCTCGCCTTTATATAATTTTCCCTCTCAAGGCCCACTAGAGGAGGATCAAGTCTTTGCTGCCAGAAGAAAGCTACTTGGCAGGGCAGTCGATTATTTTCCCGATCTCAAAACAGGCAACCTTCCCTAGAAAGTAAGGATTAGACGATTCATTTAGAAATGAGACAGAAAATAGGTTCAAGGAAGGAGGGAAATGTTCATTGAAGAGATTCTTTCAGAATGTTACTTACACCTTCGAATAAACCCAGTTAGGAGATTGATTTTCTTATGATGGAGTGAGAACAGAGAAAAGTCAGTCACCACATGAGCTTCAAAGGGGAAGGATCGAAACATGTTCTAATGCTGTTTGTATTTGACATTCCACCAGTACGTCCTCTCACGGTTGCCATTCAGCATCGTAACAGCCAACTGTCGACGGATACTCAATACGAAATTATTTGTGATTCCTGGGGATCCAACCCAGCCGCTACCATCTCCTGGTTCCTGGATAATGTCAAACTCAACACAACGACTGAGGTAAGCTCGTGCGTTTGCAGGGTGAAAGAGAGGCGCGGTGCGTGTGAGCCTACGGATAGAATGAAATATTGAGAAGGTCCTTCTCGTCCAGCCAGTCAATTCTGATGGACATTACAATTGATGGTAGGGTTAGAAAATCAATTTCACCAACAGGATCAGACAGGAGAAGTAGAGAGCTCATGTAAGTGGAAGTAATGCTGAGCTCGTTAGTGGAGATGGATAAATGCTGTGAGAGCTGACAAGAATGAGTGACAAGTTCTTAATAGCAATGGCCAATGTCACTGCACCCCAGTGATTTGAAAGATGAATGACTCGGGGGATCTCCCAAGCTCGCCCATTGTCACAAACGTGGTTCTGTCAGGGCTCGCAACCTAATGACTTTTTCCTATGCGTACATTATTAGTTTGGTGAGAGCCCCGGACTGGCGCAATCATTTCACCTTCACGCACATCCAGATATGCACAGGAGAAAATGGACATTTTTACCACCGCGATCCTCATCAAAAAGTGTATGAAATTAACTTGAGGGTAGGGTTATATTTTGCAGCATGTCGTGCCAGTCATCGGGTCAGCTTAAATTTCTTCAGAAATATTCCATCTGCTTTCACCGCAGGTGGCTCTCAGTTTAATTGCCCCACGTAGATGTTCTGGTATCATTAGGTGCAAGTGAAAGATCGATCAAGGCAACAGAAGGAATCTCCCAATTTTTTCGTCTCTATAACCAACGACCACTTTTCTCATTCAGCTTGTCACGTAGCCAAAGATGCTTCCTTAATGTTTGGCCTAAAAACAAGTTCACTCATTTTATCTCAATTTTTATGTTGGTGAAAGTTTGAAGAAATTTGGCAGTGTAATAATAAGTTGCTTGAGAAATCAAAAGATGCTGCCTTTGTTAACTACTACTTTGACACTGTGCAAACGACGGTACATACTGAAAAGGGCATGTATAGTAGTATTACAAAAAGGAAGAAAGTTTTGGGCTGCTGTTATGTGGGTTGTTTTTCATACTCTGTCCTTGCTGCCTCGTGTATAAATAATTCATATAGCTTCTCTATACACATAAGTCTTTCTACTGATGATTTACTGGTGAAAGCCATCCTGCAACTACTTTCTCTCTAATCTTTCCTCACTCTACGTTTGATTTCATAATGATCTGACTTAATACTCTCATACTTTGTAGATTGACCTAAATTTATGTTGCATGTTCCTCGGGAGGGCTTATCGATCTACTAGCAGCGTAGTATATGTGACTTGCGATGAGGCGTAATTAGCTTGGAAGAAAGCTTTTTATTTCTCCGCATGTGTCTTTACTGGCAGCATTGACAGGCAATTACATAGCTGAGGCAGGCAATCTAACAGCGCAGATTAAAAAGAGGACAGTCGAAACGACAAGAACGGAGGGAATAGTTTGACGGATTGCAGACAACAAAGGTGGCTTGACAGAAAATGTATCCCTTGTTTTGACTAGTTGCGCTCGAAGTTTTGCTGAGCACCGACGAAGTTGGTGGACATCCTAGCCAACTGTTTGATTACGACCGATCCTTTTTCTTTCGTGCTTAACTTTCAACGGCGGTAGTAGTCCTGATGGTGCTAGAGTCTTACAGCTTTGTCAAGTATACGAGTAAACACACTATTGCACTTGACAGCCGCTTTTCTGTCCGTGGAAGTGCTACGCATTGCACTCCTATCTTCACAAGGTGGTCATTAAAACGAGTGGAACCCACTTCATAAAAGAATCATGCGCTGTTCCAGCTGACCTTTCACTCTCAAGTCAAGTTGAGAGAAAGTTTTGTGGAGCATTAAATACGTGTTTGATTTTTTTTGGGGGGGGCTCACAGGAAATACGATCGAGTAACTCGACGACATCAAGGCTTCTCTTTCACCCAACTGCATCTGAGGATGGGCAGCTGCTGACATGTCGAGCAGAGAATCCAATCCTTTCGGCCAGTGCCATTGAAGATTCGTGGAGACTTCGTGTTGTGTGTAAGTTGACTTTTAAGTTTTTGTAGTCCTACTCACTTCATCCTATGTGAATTTTTCTGTTTTCGGTCTACGCACTAAATTAAATTCTTGCACTTTGCGCCTTTATAGATATCATAGGAATTCGCTATTATTATCAACTTTAAAAATTACGGACTTGCACTTTATTTAGATATGAGGAGGCTTGGGAGTTTTATCGGAATTAACTGTGAAATGGCTACGAGCATTACAAGACTATAGCCTTGGTATTCAGGCCAAAGTATGCCGACCGAATGTCTGAGATGGCGAGTGAGATGATGAGAGAAGGAATGAAAGAGATTATGGCAGTTGTTAGTAGTTGTAGTAGTGGCAGCAGTAGTGACAGCAAAGGCCATCAAACCATTATGACCATTTTTATTATTACTATTATCATCATCATCGTCTCC
Source organism: Deuterosminthurus bicinctus (assembly GCA_034698825.1). NCBI lineage: Eukaryota > Metazoa > Arthropoda > Collembola > Symphypleona > Bourletiellidae > Deuterosminthurus > Deuterosminthurus bicinctus. The sequence continues at coordinate 20,399 of JAQIWI010000413.1, read as the reverse complement.
GTCGTCATGGATCTGCCATCATCATGCCGCGTCCAAGGACTTGTGCGAGACCAAGCAAGGGAAAAGGCTTGGATGGAGATAACACGAGGCGGATGTGTATGCAGAAAGAACAATGGATTTATGACACACAGTGTATGTGAGACATGAGGGAAAGTTTCCCACGGACAAATTTAATGCGGTTACAGACGTGTGCACACGTAAAACTTTGAACACATTTCCGAGCAAATCAATAGCCTTTGTGAGTGCATGTAGCGTTAGAAAATGGGCAATTTTCTTCACAGTAGCAACAGTAGCGTTAGATTTTTCTTATCACATTTGCTCATCGTTCCCCTCAAACATCTAACACTCGCCATTCAGCTCACTAGACAATGACTTCACAGCGTTTCTTTGTTCCTGCCGTAAGTCCCCTGAGAGAACGCCTTGTATCCTGACATGTTCCACTACCATGCGTCTGTCATTCATATGGCAGCAAGTTTCCTTGACGTCCTTCAAGCTACAAGTCATATCTAGTGGCGTATTGAACTGGTAAACGTTTCAGTGTAGTTGAAAACCCAGCCTGTGTGCACATAAAGATCCTCTGTAGTGGGTAAATGTCTGTCTACCTACTTTTACTTTAATGAGTAGCGTAGGGCTAACCAAAGTAAGAAATCCTGAGGAAATTGCTAAAAGTTAGTGATAATTGCCCCTATATCACTTGTCCATCAATTTGGACACAATCTAATTCGTTTTACCTACAGACTGCACTCTCTCTCGTGAAAGTTCTACCGTATTGTGAAGTTAAACACCAAAAAATTCTTAAGATAGCCAGACAGGGTTAATAGTGATGGAGTAATGAGAAATTTGAAAGTTTTAATTGACTGACTCTTGTATAAGTCAAGTCTAGTCGCACAGAAGATTTTTTTGTTTGATCGTAGATATTAATATTTGTTGTCTGTTGGAGGAAGGAACGGAAAAGATACGGGATATAAAAGATTAGTGTCAGGATGATGATGGATAATTTGATGGTGAATGAAAAAGACTGGTGGTCAAACATTACATAAATGTAAGTTGCGATAGAATCGCATGGAAATTAATGGGCACAGTATACAAGTGGAAAATCGTTTAAAAAGTTGTAGCATTAAATGAAAACCTTAGCCGCCTTTATAGGATGAGAACTTTCCACCAGTAATGTGAAAAGAGGAAGAATTGAGAGTTGAAAAGTTGCAATTGTTGCCTTGCAGAAATCAATTTCAAGTTACAACTGAAATTTTCTTCCTTGATGCAAATACATTGGTCTAAACAGACACAAGATCTTACTTCACAGCATAGCTTATTTACTAGGCTTGTACAACGCCTTTAGAAAACAATAATCTAAAACTCCTGGATATAAATGAATACATAGGGCGAGCTATCGGGGGTAGCTGCAAAATAATGCAATGGTGATGGTTTCTGTAGAAATACGAAGATATAGTACTGATAGACCGCCGGGCAGTCGCTAAGTCCATGGGATTTAGTGTGATGGGTAACTGAATACGTTCAGTTGCCATAACAAGTACAAACACACTTCCGAGAGGAAAAGGAGGCAGAGAATACTGTAGAAGGGTCAAAGATTCGAGATTGGTGTGTGATTACCCTAATGGCTCAAAGAATTACAAACGTGGCTGGAGCATCGCACTTCCAATGACGACAGCTACACGACAGGAAGGATTAAATGCGCAGGCATGCAGCTTAATTTCCTTGCCCCTTCACTGTCAACTTTTTGTCTCATCTCGTATGTATCAGTACTGAATGTAAAAGATCTGATCAACGAAAACCTTGCCATTCATCCACGAACTCTCAGATTTCCGGAGTTTCTATGCGTACATGAGATTTCGTCAAAGCTAAAGGGATTACGATAATGGAAGTTTTGAGACCTATTGTAGGCGTTCATATTGGAAAATCTCAGCCTACATGTATATGCATTTCCGTGCAGTACGAAAGAAAATTCAACATCCTATTACCTGAGTTGATCAGCATGAAATTTGAAGGAGAAAAATGGGATCAAAGGCACCATATTTCACTTAATGTCATCCCCAGAAGCTTCTTCCTCCGCAACATTGTACAACAAAATTAACTGCTATTTTAAACCTGCACCCTCTGTTCATCAGTAATAAAAAAAACATTACAACTTTGCACAAGGTAAATTTTCCCATTCTGGGGCGGAGCCATCAGAGGTAATGAAAGATTCGAGGGAATGAGCGGATTCGCCTGTACCCTTGAATCTACCCACCTTTCGAGGCTCCTTTACCCCCAGGATGAAGCGTTTTTAGTCGCGTTTATTATATAAACGGCGACTCTTGTGATCACCCACTTCCAGTATTTGTCATTTGGAGGTGTTTACTTCCGACTGCATAAGTGGTCTTTAGCAGTGGTTTTCCGCCACTTGGGCGACATCAATCGATAGGGAAGGATTGGGAGCAGTGCCCTCGTCTCAGGTCCGAATCTGTAGGTTGTTTCGTTTAAGAGATACATGTGTCCGAGTTTCTTAAATTTTCGGAGTTTCTATTGTGTAAGAGATGAGGGATGGTTTTCGTAGCTGTTGTTCTATTCGTTGTAATGTGGTTGTTCTTGATGAGGGGAAATCGCTGGGAGCAACCAATAGTCTGTGGGAAGTGCATTACACATCATAGATGTGGACCTTGTATGTCGTTATTAGCAGTATGACTATATTAATGCTCGCTGGGAGCTACCAATAGGCTGTGGGAAGCTTAATGATGTTCAAGATCACCCCAAATATAAGCCTCCCTTAACAGCAAGGACCATCCGCTATCACCAGATGCATTACCGTCTTCTGCGAAACCCCCGACGTATATGTCGACACCCACACCCACTCACCCAACGGAATGCACCACCTCCTCAGCCCAACAACAATTTCCATCGATCCAAAGACCTTTTTCCTCAAGTTTTGTAGATACGCGAAAAAGTGCCGAAAATGCACAAACGCGCAAAGCGCTAACAGCCCCAATATTGCACTGACACACCTGTGAAAGCCGAAAGACACAATGTGACGTCCTTGGCTATACAGATTGATGTAGCTTGAACTAACAACTATCAATCATAAAGACCGCTACAGACTCCCGTGGAAGACCTCTGAATCACATCATCCGCCGGTATGACCTCAAAAGTCGCTGTAATTACTATACTAACGCGACTAGCAGACTAAACTATATGTGTGACTATGGGGATATTTTCCCGCATTCGGTACCTCCAAAATTATTGCCTTCACTTAAGGGCACACTTTTTAGCTGAAAACTGGACTCAGATCAACTCATTTTTGGTTTCTCATTTTTGAGCTATGCGTTTGAGTTGTACTGCCTTTTTTAAAACACCAAAAACGAGTTGAAATTGAGGGAGTGTGGTCACTTGCTAGTTGGACTTTGACACCTTACTCTCATTAATCTCAAAAGTTTTGAAAATTTGCACCAAATTGCAATGGAAAAGTCGCGGGGATATACTTGAAATTCAAAAATAAAGCGAGTTATCATGAGTTGAGCTCGCGTTAGCTATTTGGACAACCGCTATAGGACCAATTCAAGGGTTGGAGTTGGGGAATTTAGAGTTGAGCAGGAGTTGGAATCAAATGACCATAAAGGATACAGTGCCTCTCGACTTCGTCACTGAGCCACAGGGCATCACCCTAGACACCCTTGAACCCCTGTATTTGAAATCATTTAAATTTGTTTCCCTCATTGTCAAAAGCCACAGGCCATTCCCCCAGACAATCCGGAATGCAAGGAAACTTGCACATATGACATGATGATTACTGTGGGTGGACACACCCACCTAAGTTTTACTTCCTCGTGATATACAGTGGGTGCACACAGAAGTACAGTATGAACGTGCTAACCTCAGCATGATTCCAGATTTTCCGAGGTTTTGGCATGAAAACCACATTGACCTTGCTGAACGCGCCTCCTGCTCAAAATACTTACCACACCTGCCTGCGTGATATTAAAGACAATTGACACATTCCAGCAGACGCAACGATCCTACTCATATCAAAATCGGACAACCCTAACTGCCATTTTCAGGTCTACGCGGAAAGCGTTACCAAACTGACACCGGATAAATAGCTAGGGAGAGAATCTCCAATGGCTAAAAGCTGGAAAGGGTAGGCGTGTGTGGGTTTTCACCGTACTGTGGGTGTTTGAGAAATTCAAATTACTTCATCGTCAATTGCAAACAGAATGAAAGTAGTAGCAGGTCCTTTTTTAAGATCGAAGATCACAAAAGTAAAGAGCAGTCACCGTAGAAACGTCACTGCTTCACTTAAAATTCAACTGAGAGCCAAGTCAAGAATAGTGATTCTAATCAAAACCCAGGATGAATAAGGAAGTAGGCAATAAATGTTCTGTGGTGCAAGTATCTACGGAGGCACAAAGCAAAGTATAGAAGTAAAAAGCTCTAGACGGTTTTCGTACGTTCTGCTTTAAAAGCTCGAGGAAAGTACGCTGCATATTGGTTTGTCGTGTACAGAGACAGAGAAGAGGGTGAGTGGGGAACAGGAGGCTCGAGATAGAGAGACAAAAAATATTGACGCGAGGATATTTTAATCGATGCACATGCTGCAGCCTCCCATTTGTATTCACAGTGCTCCTCTCTACCCTGATTTTATCAACTTACTCTGCTTGACGACAGTACTTACGAGTGTGTGTGTTTCTGCTCTATCTCTTGGTTGTTGTTACTGGTTGCAGAGAGCTTTGAATTTGGAGTGTCTACCTTCTCTGAACCATTTAACTGCGTAGACTTAAATCGAAGGCAATTTTAATAAAACCTCCTCCTTGCCTCTGCAGCCAGTTTTCCTAATTTAGTTGTTCAAAGAGTCATATTTAATAATGGTTATCGCTGTCCTCAATATCGCCCCCATCTCCGGCTGTTTATAAAACAACCGCCTCGATCTCTCTTCACTTCTCGTTCAATTATGCATTATGAAGCGGACGGGGCCATTTCTGGGAATCCAATGTTTTCATATCGCTTTCCATACAAACATTTTATCTGGGACGCCCTTCTGGTTATGGAGGTGATGCCGTATCCTCTTTTCTCATGTGTAGAATAATTAAATGAGAAAAAAAAACGTTTCCTCACTCTGCTATGAAATGCCGACTTTTTATTCTAATAAGGGCACCGGAGAAAGATGAAGACTTCGGTGGGAAAAGTATCTTTAGGTAAATTAGATTTGAGCCCACGCACCCGGAGAATAATAAGGTCAAGTATTAGCTCATGATTTGAGACGAGAGAGCTTCGAGGAGACCGAAAATTATACATTCATCAATAGATCCTACTATTCGCGCAAATATAATGTAGCTCATTGAGTGGAAAGGGAAAACAGAAGCGCGTGTGAATCTGTTTTGAGGAGCAGACAGGAGGTCAGGATACTTAAGGGGCTTTATTTATGCAGGACAGAGTGTGTGAGAGAGAGTGAGAGAGACGCTGAAAGGAGGACAAATTTTGAGCGAACCGCATGATTAACGATTCAAGTGGTCTTCATTTTAACAGAGAACATCCACCAGATTCCCATACGCTATCCAAAATGATAAGCTTGAGCTACGGTGAACTGGTTGGAGCAGCAGCCGTGGGAAGTGGTGAGCTTGGGCTGAGTGTGTGATGCTGTGTATGTGAATAGAGATGTTGGGAGGTGTGTGTGTGCGCGCTACTGTCGGCTGATGCATGTGTAGTTTAATTTTCTTTTGCAAATCGATTTGGTTGGAGCATTTCGCTAATCTGGCTTTGAAAGGGAACGTGATAGTGAATGTGGCTAGGAACTTAGTATAGAATTCTATGAAAATCTCCCTCCTACATTTTCCCTTCACCACATCCACACATAGCGCCCTGTTACCGCACAGAAATACATGCACACGCTTTCACTCACTATCTTCATCTCTATCTGCTGCTGATGGTAACTCTCCCACTCTCTGCTCTACATGGTAAAGTTTTTCAAGTTGTTATACTGTTTTTCTTCTTTCCCCTTTCTCCCACCACCACCACCGCTCCTGTTGTGGTTCGTTGAGATGAGAAGAGCGTGAGACTATAACTGGATGTGATGGCCCTATCTCTCGCCCGGACATTTTCATCAGCTTTTACAACAACCCACTCCTAATTCTGCTGGCATTAGTGCACGGACCCACATACTCGCTCCAAGGCACATCGTGCTCACTGTTTATTGCCAAATTGAATGCGTCATTGACAGTCGACAGTCTCAAGCGTATTTCTCACACTAGTTCATGTATAAGCAGCAAGCATGTAACAAGTGTATCCGATTGCAATTATAATATCCCCTCCGGTGTGCTAAATTAAATGTCTGCCTGGTTTTTCGTGGTGAACAGGATGTTGTGAGTAGGAAAGATGAGGGCATACCAAGAGGGGTTCGGAGACAGACAAACGTATTGGAGAAACTCATGGAGGTAGTAATATGGTAGGAGAAGACACGTGCGAAGTATGCATTGACATGTTCGGTACTGGATTCATTGTAGCGAAATCTTATTGCACGAGAACATTGGGTAAGCAAACAAGAGAGGCTGGTAGTCCTTGTGTATGAATAAGCCAGTAGAGTAAACATTCATTTCAGCCTCCGCTTCTTGCGCCTCCATGATAATAATGCACAAGCTTTAATGCAATCTTAGATTGGACAAATATATGAAAAGTACATGACGATTTTACAGTTAGGTGATACTACATGGAGAGATAGATAGAGCAACTGAATTACGATCACTTGGCTCATTTCTCGCCCTTTATCATATGCACAGTTTTAGATGGAATCGTAAAAGTAGCTATTTTCCAGCTCCCCTTTACCAACAACGCGTTCGTTAGTTGCAGTTATGTGTGCGCTTAAGCTTGACAGTATTTTCCGGCCAAAGAAGCCCCATACCATTCAGTCTAAGCGGTGCGATTGATGTGCTCATGCCCTATTATACTCGTTGATATCTTAAGATTTTAACGTCCATGTGAAGAAAATTTTTCACAGGCACCCCACCCATCACCTCACTCCTTCACTCCAATCAATGGGAATGACAAGATCTGATGTGTGTCATTTGAAGGATGTGTCCCATAATGGCATTCTGTTTTGTTCACGTTTCAGATTCCCCGATATTGTCTCTTCGCATGGGGTCTTCTCTGAATCCAAACGACATCAAGGAGGGAGACGACGTCTATTTCGAATGTATCATCAAAGCGAATCCGGCGCATGAAAAGCTTTCATGGTACCACAATGTAAGTTTCTCTTTATTTTCTTTTCTTTGCCGCGTGTATTAACTGCGTAGGGCTGATATATATGGTGAGTGGAGGACAAAACCTGTATGGTACAACTGGACGTGCTGATGCTTGGGGAAATACTCGAGTGCATGCTGTAAGGGCAGCGAAAGGAATATTTGCAGGCATATAGGCGCTGGTATGTTTAGAAATGTGATTATTTACCTTACACTTGATGCAGGGCAATTCTTTTCCATTTTTACGGCCATACACACAAACTCACACGGAGACTCACTTTCCCTCCACTTGTCTCTATCGACTGGTTTGATGCGCGGCTGGAAGAGAGCGAGAAAAAGAGTGCTGGGGAGACTGTATACCATTGTGTTCATTTTAGCCTCATACTGAATTATTGCACTGGGGCGTGGTGCTCTCCCTCTTTTCCAACCGAGTGATTTATTGTGTTTGACAATTGTCAGCTCTTGCTCACTTTTAGATAACTCTCCCCAGCTCCTATGTAATCTATTGGAATGTGTTCACATGTGTGTGTATAGGGCACTGAACCAAGTTAATGCAGTGCATACAGCCAGCAGTAGCAGCTTTGCCTTGTTCCCCAACAAAATCCGTTACAGTTCAATGGCAACAACAGTAGTTGCATGAGGGAACTAAGTTAGAGAGGCACATGTAGACAGAGAGTGAAAGTGGATGAATGTTCAAAGCTTCTTGTTCATGTTGAGTGAAGGGACTGGACAATTATTGCAGCGGTTACAGTTTACTTTGAGCACGAGAGCGAAAGTGGTGAAAGTTGTTGATCACTATGAATGTGAGAGAAGTCGGATTAATGTGCAGTGAAAGTATGCTAGATAAAGCACCAGTGCAGATTGCAAGGCTGAGCTCGAGAGGATTCATCGGGTGAGGCCGTATGCCATTCATACGGAATAAAGGCAGAAAGGCTTAAGTGTATTCATAAAACATTGTTCCAGCTTGCAAGAGAAAGTAATGAAAACAAAGCAGGGGATGCATGCATATCATTATCAACTTCTCTCTTCCCCCGGATAAAGATATTATGTAAGAGTAAACTGGATTGTGACAGGGTAAGAAGAACAGACAGAAACAAGATGGAAGAAGGGAAATAATGGAGGAGATTTAGAAAATGACACGGCTCTTATGCTTTTCTATTATAATGGAAGGCTCATAAATATGACGAGTGTGTATGAGAAAGTGTTCATGAATACGGGACTCGACAATAAAATCAATATGAGAAGTATAGGGGAATGAAAACCTGCTCTGATTTACGTCATGTTATGCATTGTGTCCTTGCTTGCTCTATATTTGTCCCAGTAGGACCGGTAAATTTCCTATGTTTTACATACGAGTTCTACCGTTACATGGAAGCGATAACCTGACGTTGTTGTTCGCGTTTTATCGGTCCCATTTTCCCTTTCTCCCTATAAAATATGACATGATAGCTTCCGGCCGTATTTGCACTTACAAAAATCCCCAACCATGCTCCTACTAAGTTACACTTCCACTCACTCCCCTCCCTCATATTTAACATACAGTTGCACTAACCAAATGCACGACGATCATTGTATTCTCACTGTTACTGCACGCTGTACGGTCAAAAGCTGAAATTTGTATACTTACAATGAGGACATTACCAGTATGGAGGGGTGTGGAAATGGTCGGACTGTAGCCAAAACAACTACCCCATTAATTGTTAGTTGAAGCAGGGCTATTAACGCCGTCGCCGCTCGCGGCACTTTCACTTACTCCGAACGATTCAAGTTGATTCAACATAGGGCAGTATGAAGCAAGTAGGCATTGCACATTGTGTCGGCTTGTATGTGTGCACGCGGAAAACCATAAAGTCTTATTCATAAGAGATGGTGATGATCGCGTGACCCGGGTTCTTATTGCTACAACATTGTGTAACGTTAGCTATATGAGCCATATTCTCTTTCCATTTCTCTCAAAGCCCTTCTTAATCCCACTCGCACGGCTCAGCTCCCTTGAACTAAAGAGTAAGGAGCAAATTAAATTTTCTAAACTCTGGCATTAAGGAAAGAGTACCTTGTTCTGCATTACACATTATTATGCGCAAACAAACCCATCCAGCGAGACCAATATCTATTTGGATAGAAGCCTATCCCGGGAGTAGTACAGAGATATAAAGTAAGGAAAGAGAAAGGTAGGTGCATGTACATAAGATGGGATAAGAAGTCCTGTCTTGACTGCGAACAGCATTAAGCCGACATAGCCCTACTGCTGGAGGCGGAATAGATTTTTCAAGCCAGCTCTCACACTGCATTCATCCCACTTTCTCCGTCCACTCAGCTGTGCCCCAAGAACTTTTAATGGGGAATTGACTGCAACTTTCCCATTTCAACAAATCTTTATTTTCTCCCCTATGCGCCTTTCCCTTGAAGCGGCACAGATCGATAGTCCTTAATTTCTAATAAGCTGAAAACAGTTTGTTAACAGAGAAATGCAGCAGGGTATAATCCACTTGAAGATTTCCCACTGCCATCATTAGGAGTCAGCTGAATCCTCGAATATGTGCTTGAAGTTGAAACATAATGAGTGGATTTGGTGCTTTACAGGGAGAACTTCTGCATCATAATAGGACGGCTGGGGTGATCCTGAGTAACCAAAGCTTGGTACTACAGAAGGTTACAAAGCCATCAGCAGGTAACTACACTTGTCAGGCCATGAACGACCAAGGGTACGGCACCAGCAAGCAAGTTCGCCTAGAGATCATGTGTAAGTGAATGGTTGGCATCGTGAGATCCATGGAAGGTTGTAATGTGAACATGAAATTTCACCAGATGCTCCTACCTGCCGAACGGATGCGTCCGAGTCAGCCGTGGTCATCGCTGCATCCCGCACCGAAGATGTGAGCATAAGCTGTGAGATGGACGCTCTACCAGAATCCCTGAAGTTCTACTGGACACACACAAATACAGTGGGAGAGAACACGGACTTGGCCCCTGAGATTTACTCTAGCCAAGGCTCCCGCAGTTCCCTCCGATACCATATCCGCTCAGATGAGGATTTCGGTACAATTCTCTGCTGGGCTTCCAACTCCATTGGGAATGCTGAGCGACCTTGTGTATATCAATTAGTACCAGCAGGTTAGTCCTCTCTCTTCCACTCTCTAGCAAACAAAAGGAAACTTATGTCACCAAAACCAAAGCCTTGACGAGTGCTGATAGTAGTACAGGGGTCATTACACAAGTTGCGAGAGAAAAAAGTAGGAGAAAGACACTTTTCCAACTTGAATCACTTCTTTATGGCTTCATTTCCAAAGTTTTCCCAGAGTACTATCTGTGTTTTTTACGCCTAAACCACGTGGTGGTAATAAAGAAGGCTTGCTACGTCCGTTTTCGTGTACCTGGCTGAAAGTTGGAGACCAGCGAAGTATTATTTCTCATAGAAAAATTTACAAGCGTCGTTTAGGATACGGTTGAAACCATCGATCTTGGCTATAATATTCAGGTATCCATGACAGTAAATCTTTCTTAAGAAGGAAGAACAATCATAAATTAAGCAATAAGGGGATTGATGTAACGTCTAAGCGGCTCGTATTGTCCTAATTCATTTTATTCTACGATTGAAAAAGGTGGACGCTAAATATTGCGTGGTTTGTAGGCTTGATTTCAAATGTCAATTGAATGTATAAATCATGCACAATACCAACATGTATTGTTGTTACTAATGCAATAACTGTTGTGAGTAACGGAGCCTTAGATGCTTTCCATGAGGATAAAAAGATATTTTAAAGGTCCTCGGTCTAGATTTAGCGTACCAGAGCCTTCCGATAACGTATTCAATTCAGCATAAAAGTGTGTACCGTATGACGTTACATGTGCAGCTTTCTCAGTTTACGAGAGTTGTAGGAATTTGACGTTGCTGTTCAATTTATTATTACTTTACCTAAATAAAGCGGTCATTGGGTTAGGTTATCAGCCTCTGTACATAGCCCATTATTAACATGCGCCAGGTCGAAGCTTGATTATCATTATAAATTTTCTCCAGGCAGATTTAGAGACTAGAAGCTACAAAAATGAAAAGTACACAAAAATTCTGAGATTACTGTCAAGCTCTTACCGTTTGACCTCCAGAGTTAACTAAATTTACATGGAGTCAACTGTATTAGTTAGACCTTTTGACCCAAGATGTTTGGGAAAGATTCTTCAGATCATTTTAGGTGGAGTTTGATTTGGCGACCCTTCTATTTGTCCACCCGTATGACCGCTAGAGGTCATTAAACTTAACAGGGAGGCAAACGCGTTAGATTGACTTTGTGACCCGGGATTTCTTGATGGACTCCTCAGATCTTTTATGGTAGAAGGTAGAAGGTGAACTGGCGACTTTTTCATGCGACGTTCCCTTTGACCTCCACAAGACACCTAAGTTCTCGAAATGTAATCTTTGACTTCCGTTTGGTAGTGTTGTGGTCAAACTAATACAGTTGACCTCCTGCAAATTTCGTTGACCTCTGGAGGTCAAACGATAAGAGCTAGAGCCGAAATCTCTTCACACCACATAAGGATTTTTTTTTGTACTTTCCATTTTTATAGATCCCAATCTCAAAACCGCAGCCATGATTGGAAATCCTTTGTTCGAAAAAAAAATAGCTGCATTCCAATCCTTTGTTCGAAAACAATAGCTGCATTCCAACTAACAAAGGAGCCAATTAAAGAACAATGGGAATGGAATGCCTGGAATGCTGATAAGGCGCACAATGCCTTATTTAAAGTTCGAACTGATGCAGTAAAGTGAAGTGAAAGGGAAGTGAAACTGAAGTGGAGCGCATACAAAGCTTACGTTACTGCGTCAACTATAAATTCAAAATCATGTTTAACGCGCGTACTCTTTTAGTAAGTGACGAACTTAAATTAGGCATAACAAAGGAAGGGGCCATCCATACATAACGTCCCATAATATACCTAAGCCCGGTATTAATAAAATAATTTTCGAGTGTAGTACCCAACGCTTCGGCTTTAAAAATTGGAACTACACAGAGACTTTCCTTGGAATAAACAAGTTTAAGATTAGTGGTCTTAATTAAGTCACCGCCTCTAAACACTAGGCGGTGCGCTAATTTGATTCGCACGCATAAAGTGATACGCCCACGGAATTTTCATTAAATGTTGACCGTACCGCATTCTCTCACTTACGCTATTCCCTGCGCTGACTGTCCTTGTTTTGCGTACAGCTTATTGCGCAAGCGCATTATGTTCTCTATTCCTTCAGCTATCAGGTAGTGCCGTTGATTCAAAGTGATGATTAGTTTGATTGTGAAAACTCAGTAACAGAATGTCCTTAGAAAATCAAATCTTTTGCATCGGCGATTGTTCAATGTTGCAGGGTTTAAATTATTGTGTACTTCGAAATTACTATGAACATGTCTTTATTGGATAGGGATTTAAGAATAAATTATACTGACTTTTAACTATTACAATGGCTACATTTGAGTTACATAACTTAAACATTTGCATCTTTTATACTTAATTCTCTTTTCAAAAGCAGCATAAATCTGAATTTTTCAAGTTATCAAAACGACAAAACGGGCCAAATTTTACATCATCGTTACAATTCAACTAGACCTCAGTTACACTTGTAAAATTGTTTAAAGTTAACTGGGAATAATTGTGCTTGAGTTAATTTTAGCTCACGAGTGCTTAAGAGCTTTTTGGACTGTACGCTAATGCAAGCACTAATCAAAGGACAGGGAAAATCAGTCTTTAGTTCAGTGTTTATTGTCGGTGGCGTAAAGCCTCTATTAAGATGTTTTAACTCAATATGAAGCACTTTTACAAGTGGAAACTACCATAACAGCTGAGTAAAAAGAAATTATAGTAACCATCACATGAATGGAATGATGCAACTATCACTAAACTCTGCGCAAAAACATAAAGACGAAAGCAATACTGAAAGTAGAATTAATCAGAATCATTTCATCGGCTACAGCTTGCAGAGGTTAAGTTCAAGCATTTTAGATATAAAGCAACATTTTTCTCCTTTATGAAAAAAAATTAAAATGACTTTTGATTTTTTTTTAAATTTGCACCTTTCACAACTTTCTTAATCTTTCGCACTTCCGAATCAGAAACTACAGAAGGTCTTCGTTAGAGTATGACGTGTAAAATGCTCACTGCCACATGATTCTCACGAACTTCGTGCCACAATCTCCAGCAGTTACGACTGTTACAAGATACACATGCTACACTAGCCATAGCTAATATTAAGAGGCAGGAGGAAGTCAATTCAGACAGACTTAATTGAAGAATCTGTCAAAACTGTAAGCTGAAGCTGTCATTGAGGTCAAGATAAAAAGGGAAAGGAGGGCAACGTGCCAAGGAATGGTAGTGATAGACTTACTTGAATTGTAAGACGAGGAGGTAGCGGTAACAGGATACGTAGGTATTCTGATTTGGTAGGACAGGCGGAAATGGAATTACAGAGGGGGTAGGTAAACAGAGTCGACTTGATGGAGCGAGATAATTTTGAGGAGCTAAGACAGAGATTTCCATGGCGGTGAGAATTTTGGAGAAAACAGGAGAAGCAAGATGGTCGTGTAACTGTCAGCTGGTGATCTGGGGCCTGGAGAGAGCAGGAGGAGCATGTCGGTGTAGTTAATCTTTAGGGAGCACGTGCAATTGTAAATAGGGACTATATTTGATTTGGTAGCCTGAAAAGGAGACGTGCGACCAGCTGGGTGTAGTATTTCTACATGTGAGTCCATGGTGAGATCTTCGCGGGGAAAATCCCGGGTAAAAATCCACCTACATAGCTCCGAGCTTCGCATCATGTTGAGGATCTGTGAGGATGCTTGAAGGATGAAGGAGAGAAGCCTAGTGATAAAATGAGACCATGCATGTGTGCATGAAGCCTGTTTCCCTTCCACATTTTCCTGCGAGTATTAAGGCTTCCCTTTTCCTACCTCTCTACACACCCGAGTCTTTCGCACATTTTCCGCTTTGAATTCTCATCAGACGAAGAGCTATTGGACATTCCTTCTTTACACCTTTCTCTCTCTCCCTCCGTTTTACGGCTCTGGAGTTTTTGCATCGTAAAATACGACAATCGTCAACTGAATCCTTCACGTTTCCTTAATCACTCAGATAAAGACGCTATCTATCTTCAACTTGTTCCGTATTCACCTCTCTCTCATTCTTTTTTCTCGTCCAAATATGCTCATACGAGGTAAGGTTGGGTCGTATTCTTCAGCAGCAGTTGTCTCCACAGTAGTCTAAGTCTTCCCTCTGCTCTCTCTCTTTTTCTTTCCTCCTTTTCTTTTTTTCTCCATAAACCCCATTTTCTTTTCCGATCTCACTAATATGTTGCCTACCTTTCATATGTAACTGCCATTTTCCAATTTTTCATCGTCCAAAACCCCGCTGTTTTGGCCTAAAAAAACGACAAGTTTCGCAAAGATCGGCGAGACCCAGTAGTGTTTTCCCTTGGAAGCTGAAAAAGTTGATCTCATTCAACTGTCATCTGTGATGATTAAAATTCTTCTGAAATGCTTCTCTCTCACTCTCTTTGCTGTCCAAATGAATTGGAGTTGGAGCAAGGTAAAGTGCAGGTTTCCTTTTGAAGTGCTCAACCACAATGATGGAATCCCTGGCTTTTGTTACCTTGGGGAAAATGTAGCGATTTTCATTGGAAAAATAGTACAACTTTCACGTGGCTTTTGGTTTTCTTTTGAGTGGGAAGGGACTTAAATTTGACTTTTGCTCACACTTGGTTGAAGAGGAAGCCTTTGAGGTCATTCGTATGATGTTGAATGGAATGTGAGGCTACTTTGAGAAGCGTTGGTCCATTGAGGATAATGGAAAGTTATAGTCTGGAGAGTGATTAGGATTGAGGAGATTGAGTGTGCATTTTACGATATTTCTTGGATTTCCAGACGTCCCTCAGCCTGTAGAGAACTGCAGTATTATAAACCGGACGAGTACATCAGTGGAGATCACCTGTGAGGCAGGATTCGATGGCGGTCTTCCACAAACGTTCCTCCTTGAAGCATACCAGTCGTACCCGGTGAAACGTCGGGGTTTGCAGTACAACATGAGCTCAGTGTCTCCCACTTTCTCCTTGTCAGGCTTGGATGCGGACGGAACGTTTCACTTTAAAATCTACGCAATGAACCGAAAAGGAAGAAGTAGTGCGTCCATAATGGACGGAATAGCCCTGCACTACCCTGCAATGCAATCTGGTAAGTGGACATGAACGACTTTTTGTACACCATTTCTCTCTCACCTCCGCCACTTGCCTTACACGAAGGGACACCGCCAGACGTTGGATTACCCCACTCAATGGTCAAAATGAAAACAAATGGTGACAATAGTCGTTGACCATGTCTTCCTTCTGCACATTTCCCTTTCTACTTTTTTGATACCCTCGCTGCACTTGAGGCCGAGCGAACATCAAGTGGTCATCGTAATATTATCTTTAACTACGCCAGCTCTCCGTCCACATCGTCGGCAAAATTGAAGGTCCAGCTGTTGGAGAATTTTTATCTTGCAACGCACCATAAAGGGAGATTCGCTGTAAAAGTAGCAGGGAATGTTTTTTCATTGTTCGCCCACAAAAAAGAGAGTAAGGAGGGACAGAGTGTTTAGAAAGGAACGGGGACAAGGGTGGAAATGTCAGCCGGAAGCCCAACCAATAATACGCCGTGTTAACTGTGAACTATTGTAGCATATGTACGAGCTTTAAAAAACTCAGACCCCACGCTTTCATTTTTATGCCTTTTCTTTCCACTCTCAAATGCATAATTCAGCTTGGAACCTTTCTCATAAATATGTTCTATGTATACCATGCAGCGGTAGAATCTGGCTGCACAAATAGTCAATTGCTATGTTCTATGTCCGTGTTTAGATATGGGCAGCCATTTTTCAAGCTCAAATTTTCACGAACTACAATACATGATGCCCCTACCCCACATCCAATTCAAAGGTAGTAGCTCACTCTCGCAGACGCATTAACTTACCCAGACTTATATAAACTGAAAGGTGCTTACTACTCAAGCCCACCCAGCAGCCAATCGTCGCTTACGTTTCCCATTGCATTAAAGTAGGTTCCCTCATGCTGAAATTCTACCAAGGAATAAAAGTTCACAAGGTTTTCAATCAGAGCGAGTGGGATTGTATGTTTCATTGACTTGATTCACCCAAGGTTTGCCCTCTTCATTCTTTTACTATTCCTGTTTTCATCCAATACAAATCCCCTCACCACCGTAAACTTATTGCATTAACTTATGCAATGTGAGTACAATACATTAGCTCCGACGATTTATTTTACTCAAGTTACGACAGTCAGTCCATTTTTATCCGCCCTTTTCCTACAGTTCTTCACTGGATAATAAAACACCCAATTGAACATTGGTGCAACTATAAATAGGAAGAAAGTGTTCAATGATTTTTCTATCCTTTTGTTTTCATTTTTTATTACTATTAATTTTGATGTTAATTTGTAGCCAAAGTACGAGATTTGAAGAAGACTACAATAGCAATCATAATTGGAGCGCTGGCTGCCGTTGTTGTTGCAACTGTGGCACTCATTGGCTTCATCATTCACCGACGTAATCATCCGATAACAGAGGAGTCAGATCTTGACAAGTCCTACAGTCGTGAGTTCCGCTCGTCTCGACGCTCCTCCACAAATGATGAGCTGTACCACCATAACGGCGTTAAGAAGGCTCCGGATCAGCCCACAATAATGGAAATCCCTTTCAAAAAACCGTCGGACTTTGATGAAGATGGTGATCCCGACTTGATTCCTAGCAAAGCGTGTAAGTAATCTAATTCTAATGGATACTTGTTATAATTATTATAAACAATTCAACGTGAGGTCCGCGTGACTCATACAATTAGGCAAGCTCACACACATATACGTGATTGATTTCCTGCGGTGAGCTTGTTTTGATTTCCCCCGAAATTATATGTACATGATAAAGTTTTTGGTGAGAAGGAGGCGGAGAAAGTTGAGAGACAACATGGTTCAATGTAGTGGAAAGAAATCAGTTGCTATTTGATGTTTATGGCCGTCTCAAGGGGCCCACTAGCAATGGACAGAGATGAACGTAATGACTGTCTTAGAGTTCATTTACAAGAACGTTAGCTGACTTTGCTACAAGAATCTTAGATCTCGCTATGCCTCTAACGTTTTTTATCGATCAGTTTTGTCTTCTCCCCTTTCTCCTTTTCTTTCTCACTCTTTCTGTGTAGACAAAATGCGTCTGGTGGAAGCTAAAAGAACAAAATAGAGAAAAAACTATCCATCTGTTTCATGTACTCCGGTTATTAAGGTTTGTGTGGTCCTTTCATCTGATAAAAGTTGCTGAGGAAAGTCTTTGACGGTGAATGGCGCATCTCTTGGTGTTACGAGGAATAATTGATGGGAAAGCTGAGGGAATCCCACGGTACAATCCGACAAAGTGTGTGTATCAACTTGGCTCTCTCTTTTCCAACTTTCTCCGCACATTCTCTTTCTCCTGCCAATTATTGCTCCCAGTTTTCACCCAATTGATTCCGTTCGTGCAATGACAGCGAATATACTGAGGGCTTGTGTACATGTGTGTGTTTGAGCTAGAGAGAGAGAGAGAGAGAGGGAGACAGAGCCTTTGATGATGCTGGATTTGAGTGCCTTTTTCAAATGTATTCCAATGGATTACTGGAAGCTTTTTTTATTCCCATTGGACTCATTGAATGTGGTTGGCTGTGAAAGCGAGGGATCATTTGCGTTTGCTTCCATTACGCTGGGCTGAGTCTTTGTAGGATCGCATGTGAGATTTCTATGTGAGCGTGAGTTTTAAATCATTCTGCAGTCCTACGGTCGTCTAATGTTACAGTGAAAGGCTCATCAGAAGTGGAGGCTGGGAAGATGTACTCACGCTTGAGCAATGGAGAAATTAATCAACACTATGGCTATGGAGGAACTATGGAAAAAGGCTCATTGAGGACACAGCCGGCTGATGTGCCATTAAATAGCATGGAGACGAACCTGCCCCCCAACTATGCTACGTTTAGCAGGAGGACGATGGGGAAAGCTAATGGGATCGGTCTGAAGGTAAACTTACTTGGTCATATAATATCCATACGTAAGCCTGGGAGATGTGCGGAGTTATACATGACATGGGCAGAATATTATGATGAGTCTTTCATGGAGTAGCCTGTAACTATTAGTTGATTTAAACATTTGGGGGAGGGCTCTATTTATAGCAACAGCTCGATCCATATTACAGATGGGACCTCACGGACGAGGTAAAATAAATGCTAGGAAATCTGCTGGGAATGATATTTCAAGGAAGGTGTAATTTAGTTAGGCTGTGAATAGGCTCGTAAATAAATTTGAATTACTCTGCTCATTATGGCTTCCATTAATTTTAAATAGGAGGTTCCATTCCCATCCATACAACCTGCATACTTGTCTTTCTATAGAGTGGTCTGCCGTGAAATCACCAGCGATTAGGTGGTTGCATACATCATGGCAATCCCAACAGGGAATTTCTATACTAGCACAACTTCCTTTTTTGTTTCCCTTTCTCACAGGTCTCTGGGGAATGGGATTTGCGTATGTGTGTGTGAAAGTATGTGTAGGCTTTTGTGAACGTGTGTGTGGCTATGCATGTGAGTCGAATATGTGGATCGCTTGAGCGGGATTTTAGCTAAACGCCATAAGAAAGTAAGGAAATCATTAATGAGTGCAGCACTAGTTTGTGGCATTACAAGTGCTTCACAGTGTAGAAGGGTGGCAGGAGCATTTGTCAGTCTGTCAGTTGAGCCTAGTGCGGGTGACCACGGAAAATGACTAGCTTTTAATCAACGACATCCACCATTTGTCTTTGAAAGTGGTTCCGCCATGTCAGTGTACAGGGACCAGAGGATTTGCTCATGTAAAAACATACACGGGGCAATAATGTCCTGGCATCGAATGCCCACATACTTGGTCTCACACTCATGACTTTCAATTTACAGGGACGTCCAATGCAAGCTCAGCAGCAGCGAGAGATGGCCAATCTGACGTCGTCTGGGAGTTTCCAAGGCAAACCTGTTGTCGTTAATATTGATACGAGATTAATTGGGCAGCAGTTAGCTTCTAATCAACTACCTGAAAGTTGTGTCTAAGGTCTGCCCCATCCGTTATTCGTAATCCTCAACTGCAGCGTGCTACTAAAAGTTTTCCACACTTTGGCATCAAGTATATGAGCATTTTTTTATGCGTTAGAAACCAAAGAGAAGTGTGTATGTGCTATTTAACAGTACTAAAATCTACAGTTCTTGCTTTATATACCCCCCGCCCGGTTTCTATGGCAAGCTTCATTGCATATAAGATACTATTATTATATGTGTACGCGGTTTACTCAACGGGCCCTTGTTGTTTACACCTAACTAGTGTAATAATAATTATTTTTATACCACATTTTATGCGAACTGCGTCTGTAGGGAAAGAGGAAGGGGTGGTGTGCTGAGCCGAAAGAATTTAATTTGCCGACGAACGATTGCATTGCACACATAAAGGATGCATAAATATATATAGAGTGCATGGCGGCATTTGAAAATCTATATTCCGTTCAAGTGAAAGTAGATGGTGAAAGTGGAAGGTAAATGGAGTGGAAATAATATTCCTCCTTATTCTTTGTCTATAATAGGAATAATAATATTGCTACAAATTTTCATTTCCAGTCCTTTGCTGCTGTAGCTCGGAGCTTGGAAGGAGTGCACGCCGCTGGTCGTGTTGGAATGCTCTATGATAATGTAGTGCGTGCCAGTAATAACGAGCAATAGATATAATAATAACAGTCCTCAAAGGTTTTTTTAAAAATAGTTATGTGTAAAGAATCTTTACTTCTCTCACAGTTGGCAAGGGAAGCAGCAGGAAGATAATGTACGCAGGTTTACACGTGCAGTACGTATGTATGTGTACAAAAGCGCTAATATCCCACGAATGTGCTGCTGTTTCCTACCAACAAAGTCCCCGCCCGTTCAAGTAAGAATCATGCTCATAAAAATAATATCGTAGATGCTGAAAATGACTCGCGATTCCACGATCTAACTCATCCAACGACGGTGCAGTTGATGCTTTTGGCACCATAGTCCCCAACGTGAGTATTATTACCTACGACGCCCACTCCTTTTCCTGAAGAACTTTCTTCAGTTTCCACTGACGAAAGTTGCCCAACAGCAGCG
>JAQIWI010000412.1:0-33867 GCA_034698825.1 Deuterosminthurus bicinctus | reverse complement strand
CTGCAAAAACAGTGTAGGCTGCCTTGTCATGAAATCTCATCCATCCTGGTATTGCTGGGTCTAGTCGTCGAGTCATGTTTATAATTTCAATTTATTTTTTCCGTTTCGGTATCAACTAGTTCTGGTATTAGTCACTCTGTCTGAGTGACTCACTCACATATTGTGGTGATGGTGAGCTATTGTGTGCGATTGCGATAAAGTTCAGTTAAATAGACGAGAGATACGGGAGCCAGAGCAGAAAATTATGCTTCTGACGAGTTTTTTTTTTAAATTTCTGGCTTGTTTGCGTAATCATCGCAGTGGTGTCCATCGCTACTAAAATAAAATAGACCAGCAAACAGGGGGAGCAAAAAGATGAAATTGCACTGGAAAACCCAAGACTCAAAGTGAAGGTATATTCGGCACTTTTGGAGGGGCGCCCCCGTTCCTTAACACGCAATTCAAAATTGTGAGGCTGTGCGGGCGGACAAAAATGAGGCGATTTCGGGCGGTACCGAATTTCCCCTATGTTATTAACATGGGCGTCTTCAAAATCGCCCGAAATCGCCTCAACTTTGAGTCTTGGGTTTTCCAGTGCGCATTATTGGAATTTCAGTAGTATAGATGCTACTCAGATGCGTATTGATTAATTACATTGCATATAATTGATACACTTAAACTGGATTCCGAGCGATGAGATGAATGAAGCATTAAACAAGTTAGTGATGTATCATTCCAACATTATAATTGATTTGGGTTAACTGAAAGTACTAAAAATACCATACAATATTTTACTATATATGGCTAGATATGACAGGATTATAATTAAGTACGAATTCAAATCTACATATTCCGGGCTACATGTAACTGAAGACGTAATTACAAGCGTCAGCATCATCATAATCATGACCGCAACAGAATTTGCAGTTTATAGAGCCAGTTTTCATTGCGCTTTAACAGCAATGAAATGAGCTTTTAACAGTCGATATTACAGCATGCCTGAGGAGATCAAACAGCGGCCATTAATATATTAGATGATAATGATGATCCCTCCTGAGTGCTTTACAGGTGATATACCATATACAGGGAGATGAGAACATCAAGACAAAGACGAAGGAAAGAGCCAGAGCGACAGGGAAACCTGTAGAAGTGATGAAGTCATTATTGATTTTAGTCCGAAGGAGCACACAATGCAAAACTCGATTAGTATCAACATTTTCCCCTCACTGCTCTTATTACACTTGACAACTGCTGCTTATTACTACTACCATTACTATTATGTACCTACAGTACGTGTATCTCCCATTGGAAATACATAAGACGTATCCAAGGACAAAACTAAATAATTGGGGTCAGAACCGGTGCAGATATTCCAAAATCATCATCTTCGATTTCATCTACTGCAATGCTGCTCTGCTCCTCGGAATCAGAGGAGGAATTTAATTGGTAGCTGTCTTCTGGTTCATCTTCTGTTTCGACACGGTGTTCATCCAAAACTTGAACGCTCTGTTGTGGTTCACAGTTAGCTGCATCGCTCTGCTCGTTCACATCATCTGATCTCATATGACCTTGTAATATAAAGTTCTTCACGTACTCATGAGCTTCTGAGGCAAATTCCATGACTGTGGATGGGCCATTGACCTTGACACGGATTATTGCCTCCACGGTACTAACATCCAGGCTGTATCTACGCACCGTCTTAATCGAAGTGTAGTGGCTATACACTCTTTCAACGTGGGCTGTGCTCGCTGGAACAACTATTATGTTACTAATAATTGTCTTCATGGCAGCTGTCCAGCCGACATTTTCTTGCAAATAAAAAGCCCAAAAGTCTTCTGGTCTCAGAATCTTCTTTTCAGCAAACGAAGGCGATAAAGAAATGTGGTGCTTGATGTTCCTCCAGGCGGTAAGGAGATCGTCATTTGGGAAGTTCCACTTGAATCCAGTATTCGCTTTTTGGATCTCCCTGGTTCCAAAGCGATCTAAATCATGGGTAGGCCACCGTAGAGGATCTAAGATATCCAAGTTGTCAGATGGATCCGAAGGAAACTTCTGGTCAATCTGCTCAACAATTTCTTTGATGTACAAAGCAAACGTTGCTTTCAAATCTGATATTCCAGTCGGAATCTCAAGGGTCACGCCAAAGAGGATGATTGCTTTCGTATCAAAATCTTCTAAAGTTACTGATGCTGTAGAAGTTGATCCAGAAATGACAGCATTCGACAGGATTCTTGCAAGTACAGGGCCTGGCTCCGAGTTCAGATGTTGCAGTCCCATCTTCATTTCTTCGCGCTTGGCTTTCTTGGCAATGAGAGTACCTCCACGATCCTGAAGATTCAGCGAAACTTTCGCTAGTTGCATTGACGAATCTGACAGAAAGGCTAGTGTGGCAATCATAACGGGGCTCTTCAGCTGTTTCAACAAAAGTTCCATTGAATAACGTTGAGGACTTGGAAAACTTTTGTCGTTTATCACGCTTTCTAAAGCCGAAACAATTGTCTTCCAATGACGATTTACGGTATCTGCAGCCCGTTTCTTGCTGTTCACCCATCTGATCTTCTTAACTGGTTTCAGCTCGAACCGTGTGTCCTGGTTTTCTCTGATTTTTTGTTGCAAGAGCAGCTTCTTCCGCGGAGAATGACTGTTAAACGTGGTGTAAAGAGCATTAATCAGCCGTTCAGCATCTTCCAAAGCTTCTTCGTGCTTCCATGCCTGGTGGACAGCTCTCTCTAATCTGTGTGCATGGCAATACACATACAGAAGATCGTGATCGGTTATTTGATTAAGAAGTCCATGAAGTTTCCGAACGTTGGAACCTCCGTCAGTGCTGACGCCAATGCACTTTTCCTTGAAATATTCCAAAATCCCGTCAGCTTGCAGTGAGTTGATTAGCATCAAATAGAGGTTTTCTGTGGTCTCTCGTTGATTGACATGCAGTACTCGATAGACATTCAGATCTACTTGCTTTGTCTTGTTGAAAGTTTGAAAGACTATAGCAAGGGAGTACTGCGAAGAGACATCTGAGGACGTATCGAGGAGAAGGCTGAAGACAGGTCTCTCTTGCTTAAGGTATTTCAGTTCTTCCAAATGTAGTGTAGTGGAAATCGACATGAGGATGTCCTTGGCGCCAGCTGAATTTCGGTGCAGTTTTCCCATATCGATTTGATAGAACTCTAGTAGCTCTGATACGGCAGGGTATTTTCGGAAGGGTATATCTAATTTTATTGACTGGAATACTGACAGAAAGCGATTCTCGGTTTTGTTAGTGAATTGCCTATATAGACTGCCGGGTTGAGTAAAATCGTGGAACAGATCCGTGCCTCTTTTGCCTTGATCGTACAGTTGGTGGTATTCGATGGCTAGTGCATGCAAAGAGGATGATAGATGCTTTTCGATTAACTTCTTGTTGTCATATTTTGCTTGGGAACCCAGGTAGCCTTGTCCAACAGTTATAATTTTCGTGATGTGCTTCTTTCTGTCAAAGATGACATGCTGATTCCACAATCTGTTGCATAGCTTACAGCGGAATTTCTTTGGGGTAGGCAACCATTCGAACCAATTGCACGTGCCCGCTTGAAGGATATCCGTAGCTTTCAGTGGAGCATTCTTCTCATCAGCCTTGATTGCATTGAGTAGTTCAATGTGTGGGAATCTTTCGCAATTTTCCCATATAAAAGGCGCGGACTGTTCCAGGCTCCGTTGGAATTCTGAATCTGACAGAGGTTGTGGGTTCCGCATTTCGGCGCAGACGTTTTCGATTTCTATGAAACACAGGAAAATTACACATGCTTGAGAATTCAAAAACTTTGACACAATGGCATTAATTTCCACAATACCTGGTGTAAAGTAGTCTTGATAAGTTGTGTCAATAGGTTCATTTGGATTCTGAACGGGAGTGGCAATTTTTCTTTTCGGATGGATAGTACGATGGCGCGCAATCACTGCGCGAAGTTTTTCTTGGTACTCAAATGGATTCGCAATCATGGCTAACTCGTCAATAGCACTAGCTTCGGTTGTTATTTGGCAAGTGAACCGCGATGAGAAGTCAAATTTAGGTTTTTTTCTTACAGGTTGGTCATCCTCAATAAAAAATTGCACCGCATTGTCACAGTCATTGTTTTCACCAGGTGTGAATTTGGCGAGTTTAAAGGACTCGGGTGAAAAAGGTTCCCAATCTGTCACAACCTCAGCAAGCAAGGTCTTCTTGCATCTTGATAGTGCCATCTGCATGTCATCGTCGTACTGTCCATAATCTCGTAACATTTTTTTCCCACCGAGTGAATATTCACTGTAATAGTTTTCGAAGTACTTGCA
The DNA here is from genome assembly GCA_034698825.1 of Deuterosminthurus bicinctus. Taxonomy (NCBI): domain Eukaryota; kingdom Metazoa; phylum Arthropoda; class Collembola; order Symphypleona; family Bourletiellidae; genus Deuterosminthurus; species Deuterosminthurus bicinctus. The sequence goes on along the minus strand of JAQIWI010000412.1, from coordinate 29,574 downwards.
GCTCGTGTAGGGTGAAGAGGATGTATATACATACATATCTTGGAGATTCCTCATGATGACTTGCTCCATGCTGAACCCAATATGTGTGGGAACTGGGTTACCCTCTCCTTTTTTAGAAGCCTCACGCCAGAGAGAATTGACAGATCCTTATTGTACAATAATGCAACAGCTACTGGTGCTGTGTCTCCAGTTGGAAATCTCTTCAAGGAGCTGCTCCCATGACTTGATGCAAAAAGGCAGTGGTCAATGCTGGCATCTGTATTTTCGACCGATGACCCTCCAAGTGTGTAGAAAAGCATGTCTCCTTGTCTACGGTTAGCTTCTTTTTTGCCAGCTGAGTCAAGCCGACATTCTCCAATTAGTTGAGAGTCGTGACTGATGAATACGATCACGTATCCAGTCATTGTTATACTCTGAACACGTCCAGGAGTGACAGAGCATGCTCGTCGAAGTTCCAAAAATTGCGCTGACCCTTGGGGATAAAAATTCAATTCGTTGATGAGAAACCGACATTTCCCAGCTGACATGCTTCCTCTTGGGATTTCGTGTGGAAATTTTCTAGACCACGCAGGTATGTTGAACCTGTCATGAAATTAAACAGAATTAATTTATCATATGAACTGAGGAATTTTTAACAGCACAAGGCATTGACATACAATAATAGCAGGGTAATCCCACGTCGAAGCCACAAACAAGTTGCTGAATCCATTTTTGTCAACTTTCCTACACAAAGAGTTTAAAAATAGTTCCATTTCAAGTGCTTGATTCCCCATAAATACTACAGTCAAACGAAATATTATTTTAAAAAGATGAAATGGACAACTGGATCTAAGAAGTAAAGGATTCTTACAGATTTGGGTTAACACTGAGCCTGCCTTCCGAAATGAAATCATGAGGTTTGTGGCTTGGGTGAGATCTGGCTGTAGTTGGACAAGACTTCTGTGGATACAAATGGTAAAAGTTTTCTGAAACCAGAATAAAACACCATTTAACATTGAGGGCCTTGATTTAACTTCAATACCACTGTCTGGTAGACGAGTGACATCAGATTCCTTTACATAATTCACAAAAAAATTCAGTTGCCTTCATTCCACTAACATGTCACTGCCGAATGAAATATTAGTTTCAAGATGAAATTGAAGATAAAAATTGCAGGAAAAATTAAACATTTCTTACGTTACACCGAGACCGTCTGCGGAAACAAACTGATGAGGCAGTAGTTTGAGGTTCGATGTGGGTCTCATTGGCCCAGTCTCTTGTTTGCTGACAAAGCACACCGGATTCCTTCACAGATATCACAAAAAATTGCTATCACGAGCTTTGATTCGACTTAAATGTCACTGCCGAATGCCACAGGAAACACAAAATATTTCTTACCTAACTCAACTTGGAAAAACAGCGTGCCCGGCTGCGGAGATGAAATGATGGGACTCCAGCCTGAGAGATGTGGCTGTTGTTGGCCAAGAGTTGTGTACAGAATGCACCAAAAAAATTAATTTCAAGAGTCAAGGTTTTCTTAGAATACCCTCGTAGAACGAAATATAATTAATAAATAACTGAATGAAGTGGATGTGTTTTTTCACACACAGTAGAAGGATGCTGTTAGTAGCATATAATGCTGAACAATTGAACTCCTTCTTAGTAACTGGCGACTGAATGAACTCCTTAGTTGTCTCTTTTGGCTCTCCTCGCCGCTTGTTGCTCTTAGACGCAACCTTTATTGTATTAGCCACCACGTACAATATTTCGTCTGCTCACATCATATGCGTTTTCATGGTTCATTTCTTAGAGTTGTTGAAAAGAGAGCCAGTAAATTGAGGCATATACTACTGTCATAAAGTCACATATAGTCCTTCCTAGTAAATGGTGAGTCATAGTGTGCACTTTCATAATTTTCCAATGGTTATCATTCTTGGCGTATCTCACCGCTTGCTGCTCTTAGACGCAACTTATATTAGCGACCACGTATTTCGATCCGCAATAAAATTATCTTAAACATGAGTCATATTGGACACAAACCGGTTAAAACTATTACACGGGACCCTACCCAGGCCGCAAAATAAAGTCGACGCGCAGACACATCGACGAGCAGAGCGTCGGTGAGCATTGTCGGGGAAAAGCGCATAAGGTCTGCCGGCATATCGGCGGCCCAATGTTGTCAGCGGAGAGCGTTGCGTACAGAAGGTTGATGATTTTGTAGTGGCATAGACAATTCGATTCATTTTTTCACTTCTTTGTCTGCTGAAATATCTATATTTATAGTATCAACTAGCGTGCCCGCCGTCCTACGGGCTTCGTAAAAGTTGCCATGGGACATGTTATCTCAATCTATCTTGGCTCCTGTAACTCATTCTAATTCAGGCCCAGTTACACTCTATCGTGGCCCAGATAACTCACAATTACTTGCCCCCATCATTTACTCTAACTTGGCCCTGAAAACTGTCTCTTTGTTGGCCGCACTAACTGTCTCTAACTTGGTAACAATAACCGACGGTAACTTTGCCCAGATAACCTACGGTACTTTGGTCCCGATAACCGACGCTAACTTTGCCCGATAACCGACGGAAACTTTGCCCCGATAACCGACGGTAACTTGTCCCCGATAACTGATGGTATCTCGGTACCGATAACCGACGGTAACTTGGTACCGACTGTAACTTTGCCCCGATAACCGACGATACCTTTGCCCCGATAACCGACGATACCTTTGCCCCAATAACCGACGGTAACTTGGCCCGGATAACGGACTTTAACTTGGCCCCGATAACGGACTATTGGTGGTTGGCGTACGTGTAATTTTTCTATTATTTTGGTAATCGCTTTGTGTCTTGGGTCATTTTAAGGTATCACATGACCTTTGTCTAAAAATCACGTCCATTGACTTGGCTTAGCGCCGGAGTATGTCATATATGGTCCATGACAGCAAGTCGGGAATATGATAGGTTTGCTCGCACGGAACATGCGAGCATTTTGAGGTATGACATGATTTTCAAGTTAAAACAACCTAAAGTGACCATGTACATGTCAACTTGTCCCACATGATGCTTTTGACAGTACATTTGTGCTTAGATTAAAATTTTGTGTCAAATGATGGGTCACACGTCTTTGGACTGAAATGTCGATAAAATCGACAATTTAATAATTTGACTCCGAATTCTGAGCCGTTTCGGCCCGAAATCTGAACTCTCGTACAGCCAGTGCTACTCACCGTTTACTTTGCGTCAGATTCGTGCTCAGAAAATTTTTTCGAGTTAAATGATGGGTCACACGACTCGAAAATGTCGAAAACCCGACAATTTTAAACTTTTGCCCGGGTTTCGAAGCCGTTCCGGTCCGAAATCCGATTTCTATTGTAGCCAGTACGGAGCGCCATTTATCTGGCTTTCGAATGGTGTACTGCACATGGAATACCGTCAAGTGGTTCCAGAGAAAATAGCGTCGTTACAAATAAAATTCGCAAATATATAGTAGTAGCAGTAGTATTCCTTATTGACCCTTAGGTCAATAAGGAGGTACCCACGGGCCGTACTTTTCATGCTTTACAACATATAGAAGAACATAGAAAGGGGGGATTCTCGCCCGCCCGCATAATATATAGTAGATATGATATCAATGTCAGTATTTAAAAGTACAGCTAAAAAGACTTAAAATTCTACTATTTAATCAACCTACTGCCCCTTGATTTCATTGCATAGAACATAGGGATACTTGTGATATTTCCTGCTTTCGCAGCCCCTGCCATCTTAAATATATAAATTTTTCATATAAAATTATATTTGCCATTTCAGTGGAGATTGAAATCGCCATATGAAATCTATCCAATTTTTTGAGGGACAAGTAAGATCGAGTTCCTTTAACAATAATAGTTGTCAGATTGACTACTCAGATCATTAGCAGGTGTATTTTGACCGCAACAAGAAATTACACGTATTCACTAAAACTGTTCTCAAAAAATTGTACTAAAATCAAAATTTTGAACTCAAATGAAAAAAATCGTTGTTGTTGACAATTTAAACAATGTCTCTATCATTTTTTACTAATTGCACTTAGGGCATGAGGGCGAAGAGGGCAGTTGGTGGGCCAAAGTTTGTACATGGGCCCACGCTGCCCCGGGGATCATTGCCGACCGTCTGCAGATTTTTAGGGACCGACAGTTGCCCGAATTAGCTTTGCGGCTTGGGTGTCTTTATTAGTTGTCAGTCAGGCAAAACAGCATATAAAAATTACGATTTCTTGAGCAAACTCTCGTCTGACACTCACTCACACAGAAGAATCAACATCAACATGCAAATATAAATACCATATCCTCACTCACTACTTATTATTCCTAGCAAAACTTTTTTTCATACGATTGACAAAGCTATACGACGTCAAATCATCTCCCCCACAAATCAGTCACCACTTATTAATAAGTCAAACAAGTCCCTCGTATAATTAACATAAACTTTTGACCACTTCACATGAAGTCCTCGATGACACAGGCAACCACACCAATCTGCATAAAAAAAGAATTATTGCCATATTGTTAATATTTTCAGACCAACAATATAACCAGAAACTATTAACGTTTCATTTATTTTTACCTGTGTAATTTGAAGCCTGCATTATGATCACGCTCTCCGTCCCTCTCGGTTTTGCGACCTGGACGGATTATTATCCGATGCAACCGGCGGACTTTTGGTGGAGCAAGTTGCTGGGAGTCCATCATCCTGGCCACACACAGTGACTTTATCAGCTTGTGACTTAATCCGTTTCAATTGCTTCTTTTTCTTCTTGTTTTTATTGACCCTGGTGTCCAAAAGTCGAGCAGCCTTTTCTTGTCTTTTCTGCTGCTGCATCTGAACCCTGTATGAATAAACTTACATTGTATATGACAGTGGTGTCACACAAATCCGTACGAATTGGCACTGACCTCGCCTTGGCCATAGCCTGCCGCTTTCGCCTCCTTCTCCCTTTCTCGTCCCCTCGGTTTCGTGACCCTTGCCCTCTGGACGGATTTATATCCGATCCAGTCGGAGGACTTTCGATGGACGGAGTTTCTTCAAGTCCATCGCACGAGTCAGAAACCGAGGGTTTTAGATACACATTCACATGGATAAGCTCCCTCCGAGGTTTTGGACCTCCACAGGCAGAACATAATTGTGATAGATCACGTCTATCTATCACATGAAATTCACTGAACAATCCAATTTGTTTAGCTTTTTCCCGTGCCTTTTTTTTATCTCGAACTTCGCGATAGACTTTGAATTTGTCTTTCGGGTCGCCTTCAGAAGACTTTGGTCTCTTCATTCCCATCATTTCCGCTTGCATGACACGATGGGAGTGAAGAGCCGACTGAACAAGCCAAAGCTTGCATTGTAGTTTACGCGGGGAATCTTGGCGGCGAATCTAAGTCCCTCATGCAGCATATCGCTTTTCTTCATCAATTTATCAGAATTATTTACAACCCTACTTTAATTTTACGTAAAGACTGACTGACTCAAACTCTTGCCTCAAAAGAACAAGATATGGAGACCATGGTGGAGATGATAATGTTGGACGGACTCTTCTACCTCTCGCTTCGGCCCGACTCCGAAACGGCTCTTGCCACCGTCACTAGTCCCGTTGGACAAATTGGCAACCAAGTGATTCGTGGTAAGAATCTTTTCGCATAGTTGTCGTCATTCAATTATTGTGCTACTACTTTGTTACTTTTTAGCAATGACTCTTAGCCAAACTTATTCTGACTTTTTTTTTATTCTGACTGATTTCTGTTTTTGTTTTTTTCTTTGTCCAATTTTACTTTCCAGAGGATTTCCCAGTCAGTTTCCAATTTCCAGTTACGACCACCGACATACTGGAAGCTAATCGGGGAAGACAATGGCCTTTCGACAGACCTATTTGTGATCCAGATGATGGTAAGTCTGACTCACTCTCAAAGTATAAGCTCTTGAATTTCAAGTTGAATTTATGCTTCATGTTCTTCTTCTTCTTGTTATTGTTGTCGTTGCGGATCACTTATCCCATGTTTCGTAAGTAATATATCCATGAATTGTCATTTCTGCTCAGCATTTTTTTCATGCCAATTTAATTTGTTTTATTATATTTTCCCTCTACTTTTCAATAGTCAATGTTTGTGATATTTTTATCGCCATCATGATCGGCGTGCTTGACTAGACATTTCTGAGTAGTTCCCTAATTTTGACTGGCGGTGGTGCTGCGTTGGCGAGACTGTTCAACTTGAAGGGGGGCCAATTATTCATACCATTTATGGGGGTCATGCGGAATTCTTTATTATTTTGTTTATTCTCGTTGAAATGTCTGCGCCAAAAGTCCAGTCCACATGGCTCGTCATTCTTAGTAGTAACAGCACCATTATCATTGTTGTAATTTTTCACGGAGGAAATAAAACGTTTATAGCTGAGTTCCTTATAATTCACAACAAAGACTTTTCTCTCAGGACCTTCATATTTAATTTACGGTACGCACGGACGTGAACCTTGATGCTCTAGCCCTAGATTCATTAGTTTTCATACTCGCCCCTTCAAATTCACGCTGAAATTTTTTATAAAAAGGCTTATTGGTCGGTTTGAGACAGGAGCACGCCATCTCGCACTCGCTCATTTTCATTTTTCCCATTCTTCAAAACTTTAAAAACAAGAATAAATATTATTCTGATTATTATTTTAAATCCTTCACAAATATTGCCACATTTTATTTTTAAAAAATTTCCAGTATTTTCATCAAACTGTCTTGTAATTGATTCATAATTGGAACTTCGTTGGAAGTGGAATTCATGAAGAGAGTTTAAGAATTTGAATCGGAATTTGAATCTAAATCGACCAAAAAAGCGGAATTGGAATTCATTTTGAAGTATGATCCATTCCGATTTGGTGTTAAGTACTTGGTTCAAACGTTTTGCTAGCAATTCAATAGCAATCCCACGCACCAACAACTTGATCATGGCAATAGTGTGGCATACTTACTTGTCTACCAAGCATTGCACAGGGCTTTCAAACGTAGTATTAGTTGAGTTCCTATCATCAGATAGGCAAGTATTCAGTAGTAATCGGAATTAGAATCAGTATTCGAATTCGTATTGACATTGGTATTGGCATCGGTATAATTGTGAGGTATCGGAATTAGAATCGGAAAGTGATGTTTTGAATGCATTGGAATTAGAATTGGACCTTAAAGGTAAAACTTGAAGAATTAGAATTCATATGTTTCCGATTGCCATCCTGTTTATCATTCATCTCATCACTCTCAGAATCCAGTTTAAGTGTATCAAGCACATGCGATGTAAATACTCAACACTTATGTGTGTAGAGCGAGTCTACGAAAAGTATTTATACCATTCACATGAGTACTGACAACTTTTTGCTCCCCCGATTTGCTGGTCTATTTTATTTTTAGTTGCAATGGACACCACTGCGATGACTAGCAAACAAGCCAGAAATTCAAAAAAAAGCTCGTCAGAAGCATAGCGTTTTGCTCTGTACGGGACTTGATCGTCTTACCACTACCACCCAATTTTATTTACCTTAGACCCAATTGTTTGCACCTATTTAAATTAGGGGTATCCATGAAGACTTTAGTAGAAACATCTACTTTATTACATTGTAATATTTTCTCCAGCTAAGTGTGCTGGAGAAAAGGGGGTTGAATTCAAATCCACTTCGAGTTTCTTCAATTCAGGAAATCCTTTGGGTTTGAAACGCAGTCCGCCTAAATTCTTGATTTTCAGGACTTTCAAAGTCATGTGAACTTCCTCAAGCACTTCACTGATGAAGAGGACCTCAAATGAAGCTTGACGATTGCATCCGAAATCCAGTTGAACAACTTTAATAGGTCCAGCTTGCAGGATGAAATGACTTATTGCATATCCTGCAAGTTTGCACCCTGTATAGTTTAATCGCTTTGCGCTCACCCGCACCTTCATCCTGATGGACAGACCGACATAGGGCACAGGCAATCCTTCTGTCAACGTCTTCACAAACTTGTCGATGTCCTTTGCCGATTTCCTGTCAAGGTGGACGGACAGCTAGTAGGTATTCGTGCTTCTCTCGCAATAGTCGGCGTGCCTCATGGTTCCAAAACTTGTTTACTAACGAGCATTGGAGCAGGTCTTTGAAGTTCAGATGTTCAAGGATTTTTCCCATGACCTACAACATTTAATCCACACAAGTATAAGAAGGTGGTGTATCTGGTTCTTGTTAGCACTAGGAATTGTTCCTATAGAAATACTTACAAGATGAGGAAGACAAACCAGTTTGACATGTCCAGTACTTTTTCCAGTGTCGCTTGAACTTGGTACAATTTTGCTACTACCTGAAGACGTTTTCCGCTTTCTAGATCCACTAAAGCCCTCCATGATTATAAATTGTAGCTCCAACTAAAATTTGCTTTTTCCCGGAATATTTGCGAGTAATAAGAAACAGATGGACAGAAGAGATTAAATGACAAGTCACAGGTCCTCGCCTTTGTGTAAGGTGAGCAAGCCTGCAGGGATGCACCTGATTGTCTCCGGATATTTTGCATTTTTCCACTTGTCGTGTATTACGATAACATCCAAAACAATTGATTTGAATGCCTCAAAATTGCTGCACACGTAAAAAATTTTATGAATTGTCGTGGCAGATGGCAGATGGAAAATAATACGATTTACGAAAGCAACAATGAGGCGAATGACATTAAAAACGCTTTTGCTTGTCTTAAAAGCTTTAAAGAAGAACAAGTTTTGTGGGGCCCTCATAATATTCGAATATGGAGCGTAGGAGTTCCACCAGATCATGATTGAAGGTGTGTATACCGCCAGCAAAGCAATTAAGGAACAATCCGCATGACCTCAATATTTAATTCAGCAGTCGGACACTCTAATGTCAATAGGACTCCATTGTATATCGCCATACGGTCACTTTCAAGCGGTACTTTGAACAGTATAGTAAGTACTAACGAGAAATACCCGCGAAGTGATCAAGCAGTTTTTAAAAGTTGACCCCATCAGGGAATAGGGGACTCTTTGGTGAGTAATTGGAGCCTTAAACTTGATGCGCATAGACAAAGGTTCAGGAGAAATTTAAAAAATAAAAAAATTAATGCTTGAAAACCAAAACGGCAATTTTCTTATGGGAATTAACATGTGATTTTTTAATCGCCCAAGGGGGGACCCTTTGCAAAATTTCATATTTTTGATTTTTCGGTTTTCATACAATATGACGTCAGTGTGGCACAAATCTTAAGTGAGTCATGGGTTTTCTTCATTACAGGATGTTCGAGCACTACAATAGTTCTACAATAGTTTCCATCGTTTCCAACTTTGGAAAGAGAGCAGCAATAATGGGGGCGTTTGGATTTAGATCGAATCTGCGAGGCACACTCCAGGGTATATTCACCCTCAGATTGCGGACATTTGGAAAAGTTGCCGATGGTTTCTCGTCAAGTATCTGCTCCAGCATTTCATACGTGACTTGGAGCTCGGTGAGAGAAGCTTCACTCGACAACAATAAGGACTTGGAGATGATAGAAGTCCAATCGTCGACTTCATACGACCAACCAGGAGACCAGTTGATCCGACTTAGTCTTGGAATAAGTAGTTTTTCCAACTTCGGTTCCACCCTAGCAAAGTTTGTAGCTTCTTGTCGGTGTTTGTACATCTTGTAACATGTGAACTCCTTCACAACTCCAAACTTAGATGGAGCTAATTTTTGGAGTAACTTGAGCGTCGCGGATGAAATAAGACAAGAATGAAGACGGACATCGCAGGAAGGTCAGATGAACCTTCTGGGTCTCAAAGTTTTACCCTTCTGCTGCTAGCGCGCAAACAAAATTGACGGACGGTTTCATCCAACGGGAGCATCCAGGTGCATATTTCTTTGGTGACTGATGTGGAATTTAGAAGCTTCCGGAAGCAGTTGTGAGGGTACAATTGCGTGGGCTTCAAAGTGATTCGCGGATTACGTGTGCAAAATATAGGACTGATGTGATGGGTTCATTTGGATGTGACAGACGTAATATTTTCACCAATGGATAAGTGACATTGAAATGGATTTGATGGAAGGCAGTTGAATGTATTGGAGAATTTGGAAAATAAACTCGATGTTATTTGTATTAATTGTTGATTGAAGTTATTGTTCGTAATTGACAACATGACTGACGTATGTTTTTGTGTGCAGAGGGAGTGAATAAGGAATCGCATATAGATGACGGCTTAGTTTGGATATGAAAGGCAATGACATGTGTCTAATGAGTACTGGCACGGTGGGAGGACTGGAAGACATTCACAACTAATTATGTGGCGATGTATACTACCGTATGGGCACTTCATAGACCGGTTACAAAGGAAACCTTGAAACATGAATAGTACGCTCGAACAAAATGATATGGCTGGCGCATCCTCTTGATCAGCAATATGTGCGTGGTGAATATGGCTACATACTTGTTTGGACCGTGATGGGATTAATGTGCTGTTGCTGTACATCAACACCGTTTTAAGAACTCTGCCGAGGTGATCTGCTGAGTTGACATAGTTGGTAACGGATCAGTACTATGCGCGAATTCAGTGTTCTCGTAATTTAGAGCGACAACAGCGTAGTTCAACGCCGTTTAAAAACTCTGCTGAGTTCATATAGACAGACAAGTTTAATTGATGACTTCATTTGAGCTTTTAGAAATACAGTTTAAGTGTTTTGAAAATCTAGAACGACAACAGCGTACTTCAACGCCGTTTAAGAAGTCTGGGATGTTGTACTAGTCTGTAATGATAAAGGTCTGACTGCTCTCAATGATTCATGGGTATGAGATGTATTTTCGTGGCTGCTGTTTCATCGTTGGGTTTGTAAAACTCCTGGGAAGTTCACTGTGGTTTGTTCGCTCCCATGTAATGCTGTGCTGGTTGATGAGGTGTACAAGGAACATTTGACATGATGAATTACGTGGGTGGACGGAGGACACTCCGGACGTGAGTTGTGTAAGTTAGTATTGAGCCCGTTTTCCCATTTTCTGAAATCACATAAGGGGTTGTTTCATAGATCCGTTCCTTGACGAGCCGTTGTCTTGAATGTATGCGTGCACTTAGCTTCATATTATAATTACTCCAATGTAGGTTATGTTTATTAATCTAAGGCTATTTACAAGAGGATTAGCAAGTTGTGCTTAAACGGCGTTAAAGTACAGCAACAGCAGATTGTTTCCATAACGGCTCCAAAACTGTAATGCCACAGCCTACAACTGGTACTGCTAGATTAAGCATGACGTGAGCTTTCTGGTGATGCCCATTATTTTCATTGGAGTGATTGTAAATCAAATGTTTTGGCACCCAAAACCCACTTCATACTAACAATGTCGCATCCCTATATTTCCAGTTTTTCCAAGTCATATCTGCGGTCCACAAGTGTAATGCGACGGCGAAAATGGTACTACTGCATGCTCCAGCACATGAGCTCTCCGGTGGTGCCGATTATTTCCTGTGCACTGGTTGAAAATCGAAAGTTACAGCACCCACCAGCCACCCCATAGTGAAATAGTCGCATTCGTATATCTGCATTTTCGCGAGGTCATGTTACTCGACAAAACTGTCATGCCAATTGTCACTTCCCACTTCACATGTCGCGTGTTTCCCAGGGCGTGCCTGTTGCACCCATCTTGGAATCCCATATGCGCGAGTGCGGTTTCCAGACATGTCTGCAAAGGTGGGTGGGCATGTACACTAGTCCACGCCGGTCGTCAAGATATAATTCCATGAAAGGGCGAATATATATTTGATGCATGTTGCAAGCACTGTGTGTGCCATTCAACTTGGACGCCGCTTACTTGTGCCATTGCATTATAGAGGGGGTGTAATTGTAGGTAGACTGGTTCCACTGATTCACAGGCGTTCACTTATGTAAACAGGTGCAGTACGGGTGTATATATAAGGCGGTATGTCATGTCACGTGAACTTTTGCGTCAGACGTCCGCAAACCGATGTGGTGTAACCGTACTGCAGTACAAATCTGTGTGTGGTTGGCCTACGACAAGGTCCACGAACCCCACCTGCCACTCGTTTAAGTTCCAATGCATTTCCATGACTGTGACGCCATTCAGCCGTTCTGTGGAACTTGCATTATTATATTCACATAACTCAATTGATCAGATTTCCTTCAGTTATGTCAACACTGTGTAATGCGTAGCATTTTGTTGAAGTACAGGTTCATGGCATCCGTACATGTTGGTTAGAAACTTGGGGAATGTGGAGCATGGCACGGGCATTATAAAACAAAGGAACTGGCGTGGTTGGTGTACGTCTTCGACCTCATACGTCGGATGAAATGTTAGACCTTGCTTAGGCGTCCCACTTTCTAAATTTGTTCCTGTTTGTAATGGTTCCTATGTTACGGATGTCATCATGTTTTATTATCTTTTTTTGGAAGACTCTCGGGATTAATTTGGAATTATGTAGAAACAGTGTAGTAGTCTTTGGAGGTTCATGCATGTGGCGTCAAAGTTGCACGAGTTCTCATGTGGACGCACGCCCACTGTAGGCACAGGGGCTGTTTAAATAGATTTACGATCAGCAATGTATTGTACAAGATACTCCTCAAGCTATGTTGTAGTTGGCATAGAGAAATTGCGTGGAAGTCACCGGTCTTGCTGAAGTTTAAAATAATGCGTGTGACTTTGATGCCGCACAGTAGCTTCATAGGTAGTGTAATATAGTGTTATACAGATGAACTTCTTGAATTTGATGGGAATGTAACCGTGTGGAGTTAAATACTGTATGGCCGCTTCGTAGACCGCTTACAAAGGAGACCTTGAAACATGAATAGTACGCTGGAATGACATGATATGGCTGGCGCATCCTCTTGATCAGAAATATGTGTGTGGGGAATATGGCTACATGCTTGATTGGGTCGTGATGGAATCAATGTCCTGTGGTTGTATCTGAACGCCGTTTAGGATTCCCACTGGGTTCTCATGGACATGCTGCAACAGATCAGTTCTTCCTAAGACATTCTTTGAGCTTTGACAAATACAGTTTCGGTGTTTACAAAATGTAAGAACTACAACAGCGTACTTCAACGCCGTTTTAGAACTCTGCTGAGTTCACATAGACATGCTGCAACAGATAAGTACCGGCCAAGGCCTCCCTAGAGCTTTGACAAATACAGTTTTAGTGTTTTCAAATTGTAGAACGACAACGGCGTACTTCAACGCCGTTTAAGAACTCTGCTGAGATCACATAGACATGCTGTAACAGATTAGTAGTTCGATAATATCGTTTGACGTTTACAAAATAAAGTTTCACTGTTTTCGTAATCTAACACGATAACAGCGTACTTGAACGCCGTTTAAGAACTCTGCTGAGTTCATCTAGACACGCGGTAACAGATCAGTTTTGCGACGCCTACGACTGAAGCTGAAATTTTGGGATTTTGAACAAGTCTGTAATAATAAAGGTATAGCTCGTGTGAATTAATGTGTATGACATGCTTCTGGAGGTTATATATGTAGTTTTAAACTTGTGTTCGAGGGGCACTCGGATGGCTTTGTGGGTGATGCGGTTTTGAAGTTGGTGGTGACGTTAAATACACGTTTAAATGAACAACACTAAAACAACTGGTGGTGATTAATGTGGATTTCAGCGGTATTGATCACTGGGTTATCGTTGGGTTTTTAAAAGTCCTCCTACGGACTTTGTTGTTTTGAATTGTGGAAGTTGTCGTTTCCTCTGAAATATTACCTTGAAAATGTGTGAATACTCCATGTTGTAGTAGCGTGAACAGAGAATTTTGCACTGCCAATCTCTCGAGAGATTGCAAGACATTGACGCCGTTTAGTCACGGAATGTATAAGTTATAGAATTAAGGCAGCAGATATTTTGAACTGATTGAGGGTTACTTTGATGTTGTTCAGCTGGTTTATGACGGTTGACTGGAGTGGTTTTACAGCGACCTCAAACTATCTATAGGCATGGAAAGGATAATAAATGTAGATAAATCGGTAATATTACAATTGCATTGTAAAAAGCATAATATTTGACACAGTATTAAGCAGCAGACATCTAAGAGCAGTACGAGTGAGAATAGTAAAATTACTAGAATACAGGACATTGGCTGTTTTCAAAGAGGTAGGGTTTTTCAATTTGAGGGGGTTATGAAGATGCCAAGGTAGGTGATTTTGCATTCACGTGTATTCGTTCTTTAAAATTCCTGTCAGGACTTTGGGGGCGGGGAGTATGAGCTGTCGAGTGCCTCTACGATAGTTGCTGGGGCGAACATGCTACTAGTGTATGGAATGTGTTGTCGTGGGGCCCTTGGTTTGTTTGTGACTGGCTGAGAATGGAAGGTGATGCCTGTTACCAGCGACTCCATGATGAAATTGTCGCATCCCTATACCTTCTTTTTTGCAAGGTGACTTTGTGATCGAAAAACGTAATGCCATGGCCTACAAATGACACTGCTAGATGCAACCTGACGTGGGCTTACTGGCAATTCCCATTATTTTGTTTCCACTGGTAAAATATAAAATATTATTGCTGCCACCAGCTCGCGCATACCCAAATTTTTGCCTTCGAAGTCTGTCACTCTTTCGACGCTATTTCGGTGGTGCCTAATGCTTATGCGACTGCCTTTAAATGATACTGCTGGATGGAGCGTGACCTGGGTGTCTACTGCTGGTGGCACATATTTTGTTTTCATTGGTTGAAAGTCAAAAGATCAGGAACACACCAGGCACTCCATACTGACACTGACGCATCCCTATACCCATATTCTTCTGTGGTCGTATTTTTTGCTTGAAAACTGAAATGACACGGCGTAAAAAGTGTACTGTTCTATTCAGTGTCTTTAGGGCGGCAGTATGGTGGTCATGATTTGTTTTCCACTGGTTGAATGAATGTCTGTACCATTGTAGCCTGACGATACCATTTTGCTTTAGAGGACTTGAGAGGACTGGAAGAAATTGAAAACTTATGTGGGCGTGCATAGTGTATGGACACTTGATAGAGCGCTTACACGGGACACCTTAAAATGTGAATGGAACGCTCGAACGACATAGTATGGCTGGCGCATGCTCTTGATCAGAAATGTGATCGTGGTGAGTATGGCAACATACTTGTTTGGGCTGTGATGGAATTGCTGTACTTCAACGCCGTGTAAGAACTCGGCTGAGTTGACATAGACATGCTGTTACAGATGTGTAGCTCGTATGACCTTTCGCAATTACAGTTTTAGTCTTTTGCAAATTTAGAACGACAACAGCGTAACTCAACGCCGTTTAAGAAGTCTGCAGGGTTGACATAGACATGCTGTAGCAGGTAAGCACTTTTGATGACTTGGTTGGAGCTTTCAGAAATACAGTTGAAGTCTTTTGAAAATGTAGAAAGACAACAGCGTACTTCAACGCCGTTTAAGAACTTTGGTATATTCAACAAGTCTGCTATCTTAAAGGTCTAGTACGTGTCAAGTGATGGGTATCGCATGCTTGTGGACGTGGTACATGTTACTGTAAATTTGTCTTGAAGAGCCATTTGCTTGGCTGCTGTTTGATCGTTGGGTTTGTAAGACTCCTGGGAAGTTCACTGTGGTTGTTTCTCTCCCAGGTGTTGCTGTGGTGGTTGATGAGGTGTACGTGGAACGTTTGACATTATAAATGACGCTGGTGGACGGAGAAGATTCCGGACATGACTTGTGTAAGTTTGTGTGGTGTAAAGCTTTGACGCCGTTTTGCCGTTTTCTGGAATCGCACAAGGGGTTGTTACATAGATTGGACATAATCGAGCTAGTTTTGTGAATTTGTGTCTGCACTGTGCTTTTAATACTATATGATGGCATGACTTGTTGTTGCACTTGAACGCCGTTTAAGAACTCTGCTGAGTTCACATAGACATGCTGTAACAGATTTGTTCCAGTAACGACTTGTTTTGAGCTTTGACAAATGCAGTTTGAGAGTGTTCGTGTTGAACGGCAACAGCGTAAGTGAACGCCGTTTAAGAACTCTGCTGAGTTCACATAGACATGCGGTAACAGATCAGTTATTGGCGTCATCAAATACAGTGTCATGGTTTTTCGTCATCTAGAACGACAACAGCGTAGTCTAATGCCGTTTCAGAACTCTGCAGAGTTGTCATAGAAATGCTGTACCAGATCGGTGTCATTAGTGAATTCGTTTGAGCTTTGAGAAATACAGTTTGAGTGCTTCGTACGGTAGAAGGATAACAGCGTACTTCAACGCCGTTTAAGAACTCTGCTGATTTCACATAGACATGCAGTATAAGATGTGTAATTTTTGTAATTTCGTTTGACATGCTTGTGGACGTGGTACATGTGGCATTAAAGTTGTCTTCAAGAGCCATACGCATGGCTGCTGTGTCATCGTTCGGTTTGTAAAACTTCGCGGAAGTTGACTGTGGTTTCTTCGGTCCCATTGGTTGCTGTGGCGTTTGATAAGGTGTACAATTAATATTAGACAATATAAATTACATAGGGGTGGACGGTGGACACCCCGGACGTGTCTTGTTCAAGTTCGTGCGATGTTAAGCTTTCCCATGTTCTGATATCTCATAAGGGGCCTTCATAGATCTGTACCTTGACGAACCGTTGTTTTGAATGTGTGTGTGCACTCTGGTTTTCATATATGACGGCATTACATGTTGCTGTACTTCAACGACGTTTAAGTACACTGCTGGGTTGACATGGTCATGCTATAACAGATAAGCACCCTTCACTGCTTCGTTTGAGCTGTAGAAAATACGGTTTCAGTCTTTGACGATGTTGAACGACAACAGCGTACTTCGACGCCGTTTAAAAACTGTGCTAAGTGCATATAGACATGCGGTAATAGATCAGAATTGACATGCGCTGGACTGATGGTTACATTTTGGGATATTGAACAAGTCTGCAATCTTAGAGGTGTAATATGTGTCAATTCATGGGTATGACATGCTTGTGGAAGTGGTACATGTGGCCTTAAACTTGCCTTGAAGTGCCATTCGCATCGCTGCTGTTTCATCGTTGCGTTTGTAAAACTCTTTGGAAGTTCACTGCGGTTGCTTGGCTCCCATGTGTTGCTGTGGTGGTTGATGAGGTGTACAAGGAACATTTCAGATCGTAAATTATGTGGGTGGATGGAGAAGATTGCGGACGTGACTTGTGTAAGTTGGTGTGATGTAAAGCTTTGACGCCGTTTTGTCGTTTGCTGGAATCTCACAGGGGGTCGTTATAGAGAATCTTCGCGTTTAAGCTAGTTTTGTGAATTGTGTACGATGGCATGACGTATTGTTGCACTTGAACGCCGTTTAAGAACTTTGTTGAGATCATATAGACATGCAGCTGCAGATTTCCAAGTAAGGACATTCGGTCTAGTTTGCATTGTACATTATTGGCTCTGGGAGTGTGTTTGTGGTTTCTTGACGTCTCTTGCTGAAGGTTTGAATGTGGCAGGGGGGTGGTTACTGAGACTAACAGTGCACATTTTAGACGGGCTTACGTGATATGTGTTTTGTGTGAGGGTTAAATGCAGGTCATGTGTACACGAACGATAGGTATCATGCAAATTTTTGTGCTAGCCAAGTGAACGTATGTTGTACATATTTTTGTGAAGGTCACACAAGTAGCTATAAACTTTTCTCGGATGGCTTTGAGGTTGAGGAGCTTTTGAAGTCGCTGGTGATGGTAAAGTACTTGTGGTGATTAATGTGGACGTCACCCGTATTGATTACTGGGCTAGGGTTGGGTTTTTAAAAGTCCTCCCACGGACTTTGTTGTCTTGATTTGTGGAAGTTGTCGTTTTCTTTGAAATACTACCTTGAAAACGTGTGAATGATCCGTTTCGTAGTAGCGTGAACACACAATTTATGACAGCCAACCTCCCCTCAGACTGCAAGACCTTGACGCCGCTCAGTCAGGGAATGTAGTATACATGCAGGTGTATTAGTTATATAAAATTCATTTGAGGTCTTTGGGGGCTGATTGTATGCGTTGACGACTGCTTGTACGATGGTTGCTGGGGTGGATATGCTACATGCTACCGGTGTATGCAGTTGGACGTGTTTTTTCCCGCCGTGCCCAAGGTTTGTTTATCACTGGTTGAAAATGGAAAGTAATGCCTCCTTCCAGCCTACCCATGATGACATTGCCGCATCCCTATATGTCCATTTTTGCGAGGTAACCTTGCGGTCGAAAAACGTAAACGCACGGCCTAGAAATGACCTTGGTCGATGCATTGTGACCTGGGCTTTCTGGTAATGCCCATCTATTTCTTTCCATTCGTTAAAAGTGAATAGTTATGGCTCCCAACAGCCACCTCATACTGAAATGTTTTTCTTCCAAGTCCGTTACTGTTTGTACGCTATTTGTGGGGTGCCTAATGGTAATGCCACTGTGTTAAAATCATACTGGTGGATGCAGCGTCACCTCGGCTTTGTGGTGGTGCCCAATATTTTGTTTTCACTGGTTGAAAGTTAGAATTTCAGGCACCCACGAGCCACTCCATTCTGAAATTCTCGCATACGTATAGCTGTATTCTTCTGGGGTCATAGTTTGGTCCAAAACCGAATGGGACGGCATAATAAATGTACTGTTGCATTCCGTGTGTATTGGACTATATTATGGTGGTCATGATTTCTTTTCGATTGGTTGAATGAAAGTCCGTATATTAGTAGCCTGAAGATACCATTTTGCTTTAGAGGACTTGAAAGGACTGCAAAAAATTGTAAACTTATGTGGACATGCATACTGTATGGACACTTCGTAGACCGCTTGGAAAGGCAACTTTCAAACATGAATAGTACGCTCGACCGACAATGTAGGACTGGCACGTCCTGATGACCACAAATATGTGCATGGTGAACATGGCCAAATAGTTGTTTGGGCGTTGATGGAATCAATGTGGTGTTGCTGCACTTTAACGCCGTTTGAGAACTCCGCTGAGTTCACATAGACACACAGTAACAGATGTGTACTTCTGAAAAGTTCGTTTCACGTTCGACAATATAGTTGTAGTCTTTTGAAAATAAAGAAGGACAACAGCGTAACTCAACGCCGTTTTAGAACTCTGCTGAGTTTATATAGACATGCGATGACAGATCAGTTTTGACATGCGTTGGACTGAAGGTTGTAGTTTGGGATATTGAAGAAGTTTATAATCTTTGTGGTGTAATACGTGTCAATTCATGGGTATCACAAGCTTGTGGACATGGTACATGTGTCTTTAAACTGTTTCTTGAAGCGGCTTTCGAATTGCTGCTGTGTCATCGTTCGGTTTTGTAAACTCTTTGGAAATTTTGAAATCTCGTCGGCCTCGATGGAATCAATGTGCTTTTGCTGTACTTTAACGCCGTTTTCCTAATATCCTGATTTCAGATGGACATGGAATGACAGATAAATGGCTTCGACCAATTCGTTCGGCCTTTGAAAAATATATATGCTGTATTTTCGTCATCTAGAACCACGACAGCGTATCTCAACGCCGTTTGAGAACTCTGCTGACATCTTATAGACATGCAGCAACAGACGTGCAATTCTTATAAGTTCGTTTGATGTTTGAGAAATACAGCGTCGGTCTTTTTAAAATCGAGAACCACAACAGCGTTGTGTTACGACTACAATGATGCGCATGATATGTGTATTGCTGGCATTTTGGAATTTTGAGAAAGTCTGTTATGTAAAACGTCTAAGAGGTGTCAAGTTGTGGGTATGTCTTGCTTGTGGACGTGGTAGATGTGGCAGTAAACTTGTCTTGAAGAGCCATGCGCATGGCTGCTGTGTCATCGTTGGGTTCGTAAAACGTCTGCGAAGTTAACTATGGACGCTCCCAATCGTTGCTGTGGTGGTTCATGAGGTGTACAAGGAACAATTCATATTATAAATTACGTGGGTGGACGGAGGAGACTCCGGACGTGACTTGTGTGAGTTAGTGTGGTGTAAAGCTTTGACGTCGTTTTGCCATTTTCTGTAATCCGACAAGGGGTTGTTGCATAGATTCGGAACAGCCAACGAAGTCTTCTGAATGTGTGTGTGCACTCTCCCCCTAATATATGACGGCATGACGTGTTGTTGGACTTGAACGGCGTTTAAGAACTTTGGTGAAAGCTTGAAACAGAAATAGTACGTTGGAACGAAATTATATTGGTAATACTTCTTTGGGCCGTGATGGAGTGAATGTGGTGTTGCTATTCTTCAACGCCGTTTAAGAACTGTGCTGCGTTTACTTAGACATGCTGTAACAAATCAGCACTTTAAATGGGTTCGGTTGAGGTTTCGAAAATACGGTTTCAGCGTTTTCAAAATGTTGAACGGCAACAGTGTACTCCAACGCCGTTTAAGAAGTCTGCTGAGTTGACATTGACATATTGCAACAGATCAGTACTTTCCAAGCCTTCCTTTGAGCTTTGACAAATACAGTTTCTGTGTTTTTAAAATGTAAGAACTACAACAGCGTAATCCAACGCCGTTGAAGAACTCTGCAGTGTTGACGTAGACATGCTGTGCAAGATCTGTTCTATTAGGGAATTCGTTTGAGCTTTCACAAATGCAGTTGCAGTCTTTTGAAAATCCAGAACGACAACAGCGTACTTGAACGCCGTTTAACAACTCTGCTGAGTTGATATAGACTTGCGGTAACACATCATCAGTTTTTACATGCATTGGACTGAAGGTTAAATTTGGTGATATTGAACAAGTTTGTAATCTTAGCGGTCTAATGCGTGTGAATTCATGGGTATAACATTCTTTTGGACGTGGTAAATGTGGCTTTAAACTTGTCTTGAAGAGTCATTCGCATGGCTGCTGTTTCAGCGTTGCGTTTGTAAAACTTCTCGGATGTTCACTGTGAATTGTTCGCGTGCATGTGTTGCTGTGGTGGTTGATAAGGCGTAAAATTAAGATTTCACATTACAAATTTCATAGGGGTGGACGGAGAACTCCCCAGGTGTGTCTAGTTGAAGTTAGTCTGACATAAAACTTTGACGCCGTTTAAGAACACTGGTGGGTTGACATAGACATGCTGAAACGATAAGCACCCTTTACGGTTTCGTTGGAAATTTCATAAATACGGCTTCAGTCTTTGAAAAATGTTGAGAGACAACAGCGGACTTCAACGCCGTTTAAAAAATTCTGCCGACGTCATGTAGACTTGCGGTAACAGATCATATTTCGCATGCGTTGGACTGAAGGTTACATTTTGGGGAATTGAACAAGTCTGTCAGCAATTTTAGAGGCGTAATACGTTTGAGTTCGTCGGTATCACATGGATGTGGACGTGGTACAGGTGGCATTAATTTGTCTTGAACAGCTATTCACATGGGTTCTGTGTCATTGTTGGGATTTGAAAACTCCTGGGATATTCTCTGTTGTTTCTTCGCTCCCATTTGTTGCAGCTGTGGTTGATGAGGTGTACAATGAACATTTCGCATTATGAATAACGTGGGTGAACAGAAAAGATTCCGGCCGTCAGCTGTGTAAGTTTTTCTGATGTAAAGGTTTCACGCCGTTTTCCGAATTTCTGAAATCACTGCAGGGGTTGTTTCATAGATCGATTCCTTGACCCACTGTTGTCTTGAATGTATGCGTGCACTCTGCTTTTCATGTATGACGGCATGACGTGTTGCTGTACTTGAACGTAGTTAAAGAGTACTGCTGGGTTGACGTAGACATGCTGAATAGACAAGCACCATTGACGCCTTCGTTTGAGGTTTCACAAATACGGTTTCGGTCTTTGAAAAATGTGAAACGACGACAGCGTACTTGAACGCCGTTTAAAAACTCTGCCGTCTTCATATAGACATGCGGTAACAGATCAGTTTTGACAAGCGTTGGACGAAAGCTTCAATTTTGGGATGTTGAACAAGTCTGTATTCTTAGCGGTGGAATACGTGTGAATTCATGGGCATCACATGCTTCTGGACGTGGTACATGTGGCTCTAAGCTAGTCTTGAAGGGCCATTCGCATGGCTGCTGTTCCATCGTTGTGTTTGTAAAACTCCTCGGAAGTTCACTGTGGTTTCTTTGTTAACCTGTGTTGCTCTGGTGATTGATGAGGCGTACAAGGAACATTTCACGTTATAAATTAGGTGGTTGGATGGAAAAGATTGCAGACAAGACTTCTGTAAGTTAGTGTGATGTAAAGCCTTGACGCCGTTTTGACGTTTGTTGGAATCTCACAAAGGGTTGCTGTATAGATTCTTCGCGTTCAAGCAAGTTTTGTGAATGTGTGTGCACCGGCTTTTAATTCTATATGATTGGTCGGCTGATCATCACACGGCGGATTGGCCGGCTGATCATTACCATGGAAATCTGAAAGTCTTTGACAGTCTTACATCATCTTATAGCGGATTGGCCCGCTGATCATGTCACAGCGGATTGGCCGGCTGAGCATTACCATTGAAGTCTGAACGTCTTTGGCAGTCTTAAATCATGACATAGCAGATTGGCCGGCTGATCATTACCATTGAAATATGCAAGTCTTTGACAGTCTTAAATCATCACATAGCGGATTGGCCGGCTGATCATCACACAGCGGATTGGCCGGATCATTACCATTCAAGTCTGAACGTCTTTGACGGTCTTAAATCATGACGTAGCGGATTGGCCGGCTGATCATTACCATGGAAATGTGAAAGTCTTTCACAGTCTTAAATCATCACATAGCGGATTGGCCGGCTGATCATTACCATGGAAATGTGAAAGTCGTTGACAGTCTTAAATCATCATATAGCGGATTGGCCGGCTGATCATGACATAGCGGAGTGGCCAGCTGATGATTACTATTGAAATCTGAACGTCTTTCACAGTCTTAAATAGTGACATAGCGGGTTGGCCGGCTGGTCATTACCATTGAAGTCTGAACGTCGTTGACAGTCTTAAATCATGACATAGCAGATTGGCCGGCTGATCATTACCATGGAAATGTGAAAGTCATTGGCAGTCTTAAATCATCACACAGCGGATTGGCCGGCTGATCATTACCATTGAAATGTGCAAGTCTTTGACAGTCTTAAATCATCACATATATAACGGATTGGCCCGCTGATCATCACACAGCGGATTGGCCGGATCATTACCATTGAAGTCTGAACGTCTTTGACGGTCTTAAATCATGACGTAGCGGATTGGCCGGCTGATCATTACCATGGAAATGTGAAAGTCTTTGACAGTCTTAAATCATCATATAGCGGATTGGCCGGCTGATCATCACATAGCGGATTGGCCAGCTGATGATTACTTTTGAAATCTGAAAGTCTTTGACGGTCTTAAATAATGACATAGCGGATTGGCCGGCTGATCATGTCACAGCGGATTGGCCGGCTGATCATTACCATTGAAATCTGTGCGTCTTTGACAGTCTTACATCATGACATAGCGGATTGGTCGGCTGATCATTACCATTGAAGTCTGAACGTCTTTGACAGTCTTAAATCATGACATAGCGGATTGGCCGGCTGATCATTACTATGGAAATGTGAAAGTCTTTGACAGTCTTAAATCATGACACAGCGGATTGGCCGGCTGATCATTACCATGGAAATCTGAAAGTCTTTGACAGTCTTAAATCATGATATAGCCGATTGACCGGCTGATCATCACACAGCGGATTGGCCGGCTGATCATTACCATTGAAATCTGAAACGGCTTTGACGCCGTTTTGACGATTGTTGGAATCTCACAAGGGGTTGTTGACATTCTTCACATTTAAGCAAGTTTTATGAATGTGTGTGTGCTCTGTGCTTTTAATACTATATGATTGCATGACTTGTTGTTGCACATGAACGCTGTTTAAGAACTTCGTTGAGTTCAGATAGATATGCAGCTACAGATTTGGAAGCAAGGGCATTCGCTCTAGATTGCATTGTATATTATTGGTTTTGCCAGGGTCTCTTTGTGGTTTCTTGACCGCAGTTCTTGGAGGCGGGGATGAGGGAGGGGGGGTGGTTACTGAGACTAACTGTGCACATTTTAGACGGGCGTACTTGATTTGTGCTTTGTAGTGAGGGTTTTATGCAGTTGACGTGTACAACAACAAGAGATATTCCTGCAAGTTTCTGTGCTAGCTAAGTGCAAGTATGCTGTACATATTTTTGTGGTGGTCATACAAGCAGCTTTAAACTTTTTTTGCAGGGCCACTCGGATCGCTTTGAGGTTGAGGTGCTTTTGAAGTCGGTGATGATGTTAAACTACTTGTGGTGATTAATGTTAACGTCACCGATGTTCATCAGTGAGCGTAGTAGCGTCAACACACAACTTTGCACAGCCAACCTCTTCTCAGATTGCAAGAACTTGACGCCGTTTAGGCAGGGAATTTATAAGTTTCCACTCAGGTGCATAAGTTCTATAAAATTTCTTTGAGGGCTTTGGCGGCGGTCTGTATGCTTTGATGACTGCTTCTGCGATAGTAGCTGGGGCGGAGACGCTACGGGTGTATGAAATGCGACCTGTGTTTTCGCTTGGTGCCCATGGTTTATTTATCACTGGTTTAAAATGGAAAGTCATGCCACCTACCAGACAACCCATGATGACATTGAGGCATCCCTATACCTCCATTTTTGCCAGGTTTCCTTGCGGCCGAAAAACGTAATGTGGTGGCCTTGAAATGTCATTGGTAGATTCATTTTACTCGTTGACAAACAAAATTCATGGCTCCCACCGCCCACCCTATACTCCAACTGTCGCACCCGTATCTCTGAATTCTTGCTACGTCATATCTTTCGTCCAAGAGTGCAATACCACGGTCTTTAAGAGGTACTGCTGGCTCAAACGTGACCACGGCTATGAGATAGTCCGCATGGTTTATTTCCGACTAGTTCAAACTATTAACTGCCGACGTCAAACGCCCACTGCTCACTATAATTATGGCTACCCAAACCCATCATTCTTGCAAGCCATTGATGAAGTCCTGTAATAAGACTAGCCCTAAGAACTCAGCAGAATCCTTAAACGGCGTCAAAGTACACCAACAGCATATTCATTCCATACGGCGCAACAAACAGAATTAATGACCTATAGTATCAACAGCCTTAAGAACTCAGCAGAGTTCTTAAACGGCGTTAAAGTACAGCGACAGCAGATTGATTCCATCACCGCCCAATCAAGTCTGTAGTGTAACACACTCCCTGCTTTTCCACATTATCTTCGTTGACCTACTTTGATAAGCCCTTATGGCGTGTAAAGTAGGATGATGAAATACCTGGGATCATGCGATCCCATTCCCTTCTCCTATTGGCTAGGTTAAGATAATGAAATCACTGTAGCGTCCCTTCTCCTCGGCATGCTGCCTCGTGTACCCTTCAGTCGGTAGTTGGAGTCCCTTCTGTAAAGGTGTGCAGAGCCTGAAGTCGTGCTTTCCCATCAACTTACTGTTGAATCCCTATCATCTATGTATTCCCTACGAATACAATTACTAATTGTAGAATTGTGTCTTAGCGTGTGTAAATAAATAACTATCATTTTGTACATTTGACGTCTATCTCCGGAAGAACCGTTCCTGCAATTGGTGACCTCATATTCCGTCCACATCCTCGGTGTAGAATAATGTCTATTATACCAGGATTTAGGAGTGCAAAGAGACATGAGTTCCCCCGTCCATACGGTGGCGGGCGGCAAAACCGTTACAATAATGGTGCCCAATCCCGTGTTTTGACCAAACCTTTTCTATCTTATTTGTTTCCGATTCCATTCGGTTCAACAAAATTGTGTTACAACCGTTACAATGGTACCGAAACCAGTGTTGTCAACGGGCCTTTGCCTCTTTTTCGTGTTTTTGACACCGTTACAATGGTCCAAGAACCCGTGTTGTCCACGGAACTGTGTTAACTTTGGTGTTTCCGTCCCCATTCGGTTCAACAACCTTGTGTACAGAACCGCAACAATGGTGCAGTTACCCGTGTTTTTCACAGACCTTACATCAGTTTTGTGCCTCGGACACTCTTCGGTTCAACAAAGTTTGCTAAAACCGTTATTCTAGTGTTCGACCTCGGTTCTTCTACAAAGACACATGTGATACACTGTGCCGAAATAACTCTAGGCTACCACGCCTTAGTGCCTCTAAATTTTTTTTGACCCTCCGCCGACTCCCCTTTCCCTGGAAGGGTTTCCTAAGTATCAGTGCTCTCCAATTTGATTTTTACTATGAACATCTTGTTGCCTGCC
The DNA here is from genome assembly GCA_034698825.1 of Deuterosminthurus bicinctus. Lineage (NCBI taxonomy): Eukaryota > Metazoa > Arthropoda > Collembola > Symphypleona > Bourletiellidae > Deuterosminthurus > Deuterosminthurus bicinctus. The sequence continues at coordinate 3,475 of JAQIWI010000412.1, read as the reverse complement.
TACGGCCCTGAACTACGTCACCCAGTCCTCCCGGAATTGCTGTCGGTGCCCCTTGGCCATGGATGTACTCGTGAAGACACCGCCGCCTGCTACTCAACCCGGACTCTCCGCCGTCGATCATCACAGGTTCCCCCGTATTAGGTCACAGTTGCTCTATTTATCTCAGTTAGTATTCTCTTTACCTTTAGAAATACTTGAACTGTCTCTCATTACCCCAGTAATTTTTATGGTAACCATCATTGGCCGGCTGATCATGCGTTTTTTTCTATTTCTCTCTCCCGTATTATGACACAATTAGAGTCCACAGCCAGCTAAGGTATTGTTTTTTCCGTATTTCTTAAACGATCGTACTGTTTCTTGAAAAGGCATACCCTCAGGATGCCCTCTCTCTTGGTCAGTTTATCATTTCTGCATATCGTTTACGCCTCTTGAATTTTTCCTTGGACAACCTACGTCCCTATTTCAAATAATAGAACATGCTGTTTGGAATTTATTCTCCTGTAGGCTCCGACATAGGGCAACCTTCGGTGGTCTGGTCACGCCAGCCGTCTGCTTAGATATTCTGTCCACTTTACGACGTTACGAACTTAGGACCTTTTAGTCTCCACGAGTAGGCCGACAGACCTAATCAATGTCTTCGTGTCCTAGTACCCTGAGGAACTTACTTGCAATATCTTTAGCATTAACTGTGAAATACTCTTCTCAGGTTTCCTCTCACTTAGCACATTCTTGTTTATTCTCCGGAAGTTTCTCGGTAGTTAGTTAGGCTCCGGGGTGAACCTGTCCACAACTTCGCCAGTCTGCAGTTCGGTCCCTCCTGTAAGCCCTTGTTACCGTGTCGGATCCTCGGCATGGATACCGTTCCTGTTGCCTGCCGTATACTTGGAAATTCTCCTCGTTGCGCCACTCACACCGTCCCACGACTGCTCGGACATCGTCCCCTCAGTCCAACTTCCCCGGCTTCAAGTTGGGTCACCATGTGAAGAAACCCTTGTGTCTTCGAGCGTATTTTGACTTTTGTTTCGACTATGATGTGCCTTCCTATTGCCTCTGCAGTTCCTGCCCAGTCCCGGATCCACGAAATCGTCGGTGACCTTGTCCCACGCCCCTTCTTTTCCCCAGTGTGTTCTGAGCTACGCTGCTCTCGCCTATTTCGTGCCTTTGTGAAGAACTATATTTAGTGAACCGATGATGATTGTCCGGCTGATCATTCAAATCGGATATTTTGGTTAATTCGTATTGCCACTTGACCCTGATGACACCTAACTGTTCGTAATGAATTGGGCTACAATTTCTGACTAGTCACTAAATTTGACTGGTGGGTTTTTGCAATTTATGACGTGACCCCTAAAACGGTCAATTTGAATGTCCCTAAATTATGAAGATTGCGGCTTGGAGTACTGTATGCACAATACTAAGATACATATGCAGATGACTCTTTATGACAACACAACGACCGTAATGTATCTGTTATGAACGGTTATTAAACCGTTTAGAAATTATAATATACTACTTACTTAATCTATTTAGTACCTTGTACTAATCCTTAACTTGGACTTCTGAGTCGCTACTGCTCACTGGACAGTATTCTGAACTTCTCAATACTCACTGTAAGACTGCTCTGAGCTGACTGACTTTTTAACCCGGAAAGTGTGCCATTTTATGGGTCAACAAAGGGCTACGTCAGTGGACACAGCAAAGGATTATAAATAAATAGCCCGCTCATAAGTTCGACGGGACCACAACTTACTTACGGACACAAAATAAGATTATAAATTTACATAAATTAGGTGTTGGGATTATTGCTAATCCTCGTGTCAATAGCCTTACATTAATAAACATAACCTACATCGGAGTACTTATAATATGAATAGTAACTATACATAGGACAACGACTTTTTCTCTCACACCTTCAAGTCATATCCTTCATTATGACAATTATTCAAAATGTTTTTCTTGTTGTTAATCATAACCCCTAACCTTAAGTCGGCGCCATTTGTTGTGCCTGTGTTCTGTATGTTCTTTAATTAATAATTAAGGTTCATTTTCACATTCATTGATACGACGTTAATCCGTATCGTTGTTCGTATTTCTCGTGTAAACCCTTGGACTTATTCTCTTTTGATCTCTAGGGTCCTCACTTAAACTTAAGTTCGTTGTTGTACCATGTACCTACTCTGTATGTTGCTTTTTTCAATTTTTTTCTTTTTGTCTTTGAATTACACACTTAACTTAATGTACACAACTTATACCCACACTTTAGATTATAAAGGTTCGTCCAGTCGTACCTTAGGGTTTTCGGGGTGTTCCCTCCGTACCTTAACCATGCGACAACTGCTTAGGTTAAGGCTATTGTTCTTTCCTTTGCTATTTTCATGCGGCCAATATACCGCCAATTAAAAGCGGTGCCTGCGTAACGTGGTCTTATGGATCCCCGGCCGCGTAATGTAACTTTTGCTGTTCGGATAACTTTGTAATTGTAGGTTAATACATACTTGTGTGTCATTTTTCTCTTTATCGGGACACAAGTTCCCTCCTCTATGTTAGGGGATGTAGGAAGTGTGCCTAAAGGTCAGGTTTATAACGAGACAATCTCGGCCTGTTGCCGGCGGCTTAGCTGTGACTGGAACCTTTCGTTTCCTGCGGAACGTAGGTATCCCGGCAGCGCACTCGGATCCATGAATCCGGGTGGTAATTTATTTTTGACTTCAAGATAAGAACCACGCGCTTCTCAGCCATGCTGACTTCGCACATAGCTCCTTACTTCGTGTCCTCAGCTTATAGTCAATTGTTAAGCTTTTCCCTATAGGGGCCGGTAATACTCTATTGTGTGCCTCGCCCGAAATACACAACTATAGGTCTGTTAAACTTAACATAAGAACCTCTTTATATCTGTCTGTTTTCTCCAGTGAACTTGTGAACAAACTATACTTAGTGAACGGATGATGATTGGCCGGCTGATCTTAAATATGATGATTGTCCGGGTGATCTTAGAAATCGGATATTTTGGTCAAATCGTAATGACACGTGACTTAGATGACACCTAACTGATCTTTAAGACCTGGGCTACAAGATCTGACTAGTCACTAAATTTGGACTCGTCCGTTTCCGAAAGTTATGACGTAATTTCTAAAACCTAGATTACGAATCCCGCGGCTAGAAGTACCGTATGCAAAACACTAAGATACATATGACTATGACTTCAATAACCACTATGGACGTGAACACACCAAATTACTGTTATTAACGGTTTATTTTATTATTAAACCGTTTAGAAATCTTACACACTTAACTTAGACTTATTTTTAATCCTTCTAGTACCTTGTACTGTTCTTACTTGGACTTCTGAGTCGCAATTGCTCACTGGACAGTATTCTTAATACTCATTACTAGACTGTTCTAAGCTGACTGACTTTTTAACCCTGAGAGTGGGCCCTTTTATAGGTCCTCAAAGGGCTACGTCACTGGACAAAAC
>JAQIWI010000411.1:0-33936 GCA_034698825.1 Deuterosminthurus bicinctus | reverse complement strand
CCTCTCCAGAACTCCGTCAAGATCGTAAAATTACGATCGGACTTCGCCTCGCTTCGCGAGGCTCGTCCAATCCTCAAATAACCTTCATACCCCCTAGTGGGCTAGAGCGGGAGTTACTACACACAATGTTACCAACTGTGCATCCAAATCTAATTGAAAACACCGGATGGATGACTCTACCAGCTCATGATGCCATGACAAGCAGCATTTGTACGTAGATGTACATCTCTCTAACCTACCTACTACCTGCAAGTAAGTATAAAGTATCTCGATCATCACACATTACGTCTGTTTACTAGCAATAACGTGGAGGAGACAGTCCAGTAATGTGCCTACGTACATAGGACCACCATCACGACTGATTTCCTACCCTTCTATCTGTGTGGAAGAAAAGCAAAGGGTAAAAGTTATGCTTCCATTAATACAACCCTGTTATCAGCTAATCATTTTAAACAATACCCAAAAAGAAGGATGGTGGGAATAATAGAAATAGCGTCGTTGTTGTTGGTTGACAAAAATAAGGAGCCAGAGAGAGAGAGAGAGACGAAAAAAGATGGTATCTGCCACTATGTTTGTACGTTCACCACATAATATACGAGTGAGGGAAAAAAGTTGGATGAGTCTCGGGTTGTTGAATCTTTGGTTTTTCATCCTTTCGGGAGGAGTGAATAGGGGGCTACTATAGCCATGCTCCGTGTATGTGAGTCTTTATACTGGAATAGTAGAGGGGCATGGAGCACTTTTTTATTCGGGATATTTGGGGATGAATGCGTGAGTCGTTGTCATAATACCATCGCTGTAGGAATGAGACGAAATCCCAGCAGCAAAAGCGAAAAGCTTTACCATTCAGCATAGAGAATTCTCTATATATATATATATATATAAATACGGACAGTACATGGATAAAAGTCATAAATCAACTATGCACCTTAAGTTTATATAATGCACGCCACCAACTACTTCTACCACTGGATATGTGCGCGCAAGACAGTGATGATGACTGTGAGCTGAGCCTCACAAGAGTAGGGGAAGTTGTAGATGTGGTACATTATGAGATACAGCGTTACCAATGCTGTATGTAACGGCGTGGTTGGACATGGCAAGTGTATGCACGTACTTCTCGTTTGTGTCTTTTTCCACGTCCTACCACATGTCCCGCGCTCACTTTCCCCATCGTTCCCAAATGGCCCATTTTTCCTTTTCTCATCCACCTTGCTAACTCCACGTGGCGCATAGTTGCCGATCTTCAAGGAAAATTCCCCTCGTCCGCATCTAAAATCAACATGAGACAGAGCTGGACTTTTTTCGCTTTCTCCTACAATAGGTCCTCCGTCGAGATTATATGGGTACACTCACCACAGTTATTTCCACTCTGAGTATATCAGAGTCTGTCCCTTCTGTTTACGGTAGAGTAAGAGAGAGAGAAAGACAAAACGGTATTTCTATATGCCAAAAACACGGTGGTAGCCATGAGAATCGGGGTTTAAGGTTATAAGTAACATATACACACATTCTCACAGTCAGATGGAAAAGACTGGCTGAGAGGGGGAGCGAGAGTGAGTGAGTGAGAGAGACAGAAGAGAGTGCATGGTCTAGCAAGCTGGTTCTATCTGTGCGTGTGCATTAGCAGTAGTGAGTAGGAATTGAGAAAGGAAGGGGATAGAAGAGAGCTAAAATCGAATAGAGAAAAGGAAAACCACCAACCAAAAAGAGGGCTCACACACAGTGCAGGCAGAGAGAAGGGCGGATGGAAAGTAACAATTTGGGCCTAAGCATCATCCATTCGCTCTCCATACAAGAGCACGTATATTACTACTTGTATCACATACTATATGCTATATATTGCTATATGTAAAAGATATTTCAATCAAGCTTTTCCCGTATTTTCATAGTTGTGTCATAAAAATTTCTGGCTACCTTTATTGCTATCTCAGTTGGCGAAGTCACGGAACTGACTGCTGCTAACAGCTATACTACATGTTTTTATGCACCATCCAATTGTTTACCTTGTAATCTTATCTGTATTAAAATTTCCTTTTGCATATTGGATACTGTATGCCTCATCCTAATGCTCGATCCCCATGTAACCGATAGAGTAACTTCATAAAAGTTTACAACGGCACATGCTTTCTTCACAGTCTCCCACTTGCACTCCGTACTTATTTCTCTTTGTATTTTTCGAAAGGAATATAATAAAAGGTGACGGAAAAGGAAGTGAGGAAGGTGGTGAAAGGTAGAGATTCAGAAGACACACTCTCCTTCCTTAGAAACGTTTATACAGCCGCCCGAATGGCAAATATTAATGAAAAGCCATGTTTACTCTGAGTCATTCAGGACTTTCTTTTCCTGCGTAAAATATACTTTTTATTATTCTTTTCTAGAGTTTTCTCTTATGTGTCTTTTATTTACCCATGTACTTTTGTTACGTAGACATTCGTAGTGTATAGACGGGGATAATCCTACAAACAGTGCCAAATAGCGAGACATACGTCGAGAGAAGTGTAGTGAATTCTTGTGCACTTTATACAGGAATCTAGCTTCTATATTTGTGAACACATGCTCACTGATCCACAGTCAAGACTACTGCCGTATAGGCCCTTGTTTTGAAGGAAATGGATGATGAGAAGAATTCAAAATAAAGTCAGCTTATAGAGAAGTTGACTCTATGAGTCGGAACAAGTGCTTGCATACATCCCAGCGGAGCAGATCATTATTTTCCACTCTACTCACAGAAGTAGGCTGATTGGCTCTGGCTTTGTTATTATGAAATACACTCGGAGATCAAAGGGGAATTTCATTAGAATTCGTGTGCGATCTCATATTTTCTAATGCCTTTCCCCATTCGTGTCACCACCTCTTGCCGCTTTCCTTCATCTTATCCCATTTCTTCCTCGGCTCTTCCAATGTTGCCCTAACAGCTACGCTTGTTTACCTTTTTTATCCCCTCTTACTTACATAGGACTCTCAGCTCAAGTGCCTCCTGCAATGTATAAATCCTCTTCGAGTAATTCGTTTTGAAGAGAATGAAAATGTGCCCCTACTGCATCCTTCTTACAATCTATTCGGACTTCCTTGGAGGGTTAAACAGTCACTCGATACCCAATCACTTGTCCTTTTAGCGTTACCATGGTTTTCTGGAATAATGCAAGCCACTGAAATGAACGCTTGCTTTGAAGCATACTGACTGATCCTGTTCCTTGTCAGACCTTCCTTCGTCTGCACGGAGAAGCTGAACGTGTCATCAGTGTAATTAATATTGGACAGCGTCTGCGCCTCTACTGATAGCATGTTGTGCAATTTCTCAAAGTGTGCCCCAGTTGGCTTCCCATTCGAGGGACTCATCTTGAAGGTGATCAGTAGACGAGGGATTATCAAGTTGCAGGAGACAGAGATACATGAAGGGTAGCAAAGACAACTAGTACAAAAACTGACTAATTCCCATCATAGTAATAAATTTAAGGATAATTGTGGATGAAAGAGCCAATCCAAATGATAGGGTGTTGAAGGGAGGGAAATATGTTGGATTAAAACGGATAGTAAATAATGGAGCGGCATCAAGTTTGAAATATTATAATTATTGTTGATGATGGAAGTTATTATGTCGTCGTGGTAACCATGCTAACAATTGACAATTGTACTACAATTTAAGCCAGATGACAAATAACAAGAGCAACGAGTGTCATAGACAACAATGAGAAATTCAAGTGACGAAAGTTGGATAAAGGAGGGGAAATATCTTGAGATCAAACGTTGACTGATTCTTTGTGACGGTGGAGAGACGTCAGCACAAGTGATGATTGTGTTTCCTGATCAAGTTGTCTTCCCTCACTTCAACGCCATATAATGGAAAAAGCAGTGTACACACATTTTTTGTAGCTAAGCCGTGTAGACTTCTTGCTGCCTCACTGAGGATGGTGCTAAGCTTTTCCCCGCATGCATAATATCAGCGAATTGTTTCAATAAAGTTTGTGTGTTAAAAGTAAAATATCCCCAGATGGGGAGCAGGATAGTCGCGTCGTGGGGTGGTGTTCGTTGTCGGTGGATATGTTAAACTAGCGTGCCAACTCAAACAAACACAATGACGCGAAATCGACCCAAAAGACTTGATTCCAATCGGATGAAACTATGTAATTCTGCTCAGGCCTCTATCTGATTCTATCTTGGCCGAAGTAATTCACTTCAATACTTTCCCGATAAGTTACTCTAATCCGGCCCCGGTAACTCTCCCTATCTCGACCCCGGTAACTCACCCTATTGTGAAAATGGTAACTCACACTGTCTTGGCCCGGGTAACTTATACTTTCTTGACCCCTATAGCTGACTGGCCACGGTAACTGACTCTAACTTGGCTCTGGTAACTGCCTTTTGCTTGGCCCCGTTAACTCTCTCTTGCGTTGCCCCGATAGCTGACTCTAACTTACTCCGGGTTACACACTGTAGCCTGGATAACTCACTCAATTTGGCCCTCGTAGCTCACTCTATTTTGGGCCCGGTAGCTCAGTCTAACTTTGCCCCGATACTTTGAGTAATTTTAAGTGAGTCACTCTTACTTGTCCTCAGTAGTAAGTTGTAAATAATTCATTCCGATAATTAACTGTAAAGCATTCTGATAGTTAGATGTAGAGTCATTCGGAACTTAGCTGGAGAGTCGCCTTGGAAGATAGCTCTATAATAGACTTTAACGTCGTCCCGATATTTAGATCTTACATACATTTGGCATACATACAATGTGCTATTTTGTGCTTTTACGGGATCATTTTGAGATATTACATGACCCAACACTGCTGTTGCCATCGGTTGACATGTCCATTGGTCCAAGACTGTCAATAACAGTTCCATGCTACCATAAAGTAACCATTCCAGGTTTACTCACACGTAGCATGCGATCATTTTGAGGTACGACATGATTTTCATGGTAAAAACGGCCCAAACTAACCATGGACATGTCAACATGTGCCACATGGTTCTTTCAATCACATTTTTAACGTCATAATCTCGCTCATAACAAAATTTCGAGCAAATTGATGGGTCACACTACCACATTAGACCTCAAACAAAAAAACCGACCGTTTTAAACTTTGACCCAGGTTTCGGAGCTGTTCCAGTCCAAAATCCGAATTCTCATGTAGTCTATGCACCCCGCCATTTATTAAGCTTTCGAATGGTGTACTACACATGGAAATCGGTCAAGGGGTTTAGGAGGAAATAGCTCGTTTCCAAAAAAAATCGCAAATATATAGTAGAAATAATGGTAACTGACACTTATAACAACTGATGATTTCACTGAATTTATTCGAATTTCTCTGAGTTTATTTTTCCCTGAATTGTCCTGAATTTATTTGCATTTTCCGGAATGGCCACCCCTAAGTAGAAAATATAGTGTTGTAGATATGAGACCTGGTTGTTTAGTAGGTAACTAACATTTGTAATCAAATTTCTATCTAACTTTAAGTGATGCTGAAAGTTGCGTGATCTTCGAATGAATTTCGCGGGAAGTGATATTATAAACAAAGCTATATCTTGAGTCCACAGCCCGAACCACTTGACATATCGACATGGAAATTACATTTTTACCATGTCCGTCGTGACTTGATCCAGTCGCTGTTAACCTTTAACGCTCGTACGTCAATTTTTTTCCCGCAATCCACGGATTCCTGGAAATCGCTTTAAAATCTTTTTAAAAAAGAAAATGGGGAAGGGATGACGTCATGTTGTTTACATTTCTCAGCGAGCAAGAGCAGGAAAGTCGCGGTAGCCGGCTATAGTCGCTCTCCTGCTCCCTATCGGTGATCTTCGGGAGTGCTCTTCTGCGATTAGGGCCCCCGGCTACCACCCCTATCTCTCCCTTGTGCAGTAAATTTTTTTTCCAGTTGGCTCTGCTTCCGGCTCCAGCCCAGTCGGACGTCTAAAGCTTCTTTCATCTTAACCTGAATTACCCTACCTAACTATAATTGTCTTGTGTTTATCCTAACATTCTTGTTAAACATGCGTGCTTAAACCATCATAAGTAGAGTCATAACAGAGATTTCCAGGGACAAGGAATATTAGTGTGAGAGAAAGAGAGAGAGAGAAGAAAAAGAAGAGGGCCGGAAGAAAGTAGAGCCATGTGGAGCCAACTTTGTCATTCTTCACTGTTGTTCCTCATCCACAACCACTTACGCGCTAAGAGAGAGAGAGATAGCTGCTTACGGAGCAATTACTTCAGACCAGGGCTAAGATGTTGTGATGCTGTATGTACGACGGTTGTCTTCTCGCTCACACGTAATCACAATGAACATCCTCATCATGCTGCTCCTTACAAACTCCGACAGACAGCTATCGTATGTATATTTGAGACGTGCATATTTAGGTCAAGTATGGTGAATATCAAGAAGTCTATCTGGTCTTGTCGAAGTGTTGAATTTCCGTGAAACGCTTGCCTCAAGGCTTAAACCGGAAGAATTCATTGAAACCAAAGAGTCTTTTTTTCACGCTCTTCCTGCTGCTCTCTTCCATTGAGAGTGTTTGTGCATATTCAGTCTCTTAAACGTTACCGCTGTGCAGCTTTAGCTAACACACTGTTACACAACATTGCAATGAAGCAGTCTCCAGGAATCTAGTTTTACACAAACAGAAAGAGACTACATGTAGAATGTACGCATTTCAGTGGGATGGAGGATGAGTAGAGACCGCCATGCATATAGATGATCGGATGGATGAATTCAATTTGTTTGTAGTAAATTCTTCCGTTTTATTCCCTTTCATCCTATTGAGCTCTTTTAGGTTCGATTAAAATTCTTGTTCTCCAATAACCTTTTCCGTTTACTTCATTTCCGTCAAATGTCTTTTCTTCTCACTCGTAACTTTTACATGAGTGAAGAACAAAATGGATGGAATATCACTTTTACTTGATTACCTTGCTGTTTGAGAGTGTGGGCGTCGACTTAAAATGGAAGTATTATATTTTTTGAACCGAATACTGAGTGCAATCTGTGGATGCAATACGCACGCAATATAAAAGCAATAATTTTGTGGTAATATTTGACCTTTCGTTTATGGGGAATGCAATATTTATGCCTTAAGTCTTTTTGTATACATTTCTCGATAGCTTTATAGCAATACACCACACTATTATGCAGAATAAGTCGCACTCTATGACTTCCAGCTTCAACATTTTAGAAAAACAAGACAGTCATTAAGTAATAAATGGTAGAACAGTTCACGATCAACATAAAGTGGAGAACCAGAACACTTTACAGCTATGAGTTAATTGACTGAAGCATGCATGGCCTATACACTTGCTATAATGTGGCTAATACCTTCTCCCAAATAGATACATCAAAAATGTATCTCTGAGATGAGAAAGTAATAGAAGAGCTACGAGGCGGGTCATTTGGATTGTCAATTTTTCTTTAATAAATATTAGGCTCTTGACTAGAATACTGCTGAGGGAAAACACGGTAATTTTCACATGCTACCGTACCAGTCCATGGTCATGTCGAAACAAGCATGAGTGATGTGTCTGAACAAGACGCTCTTCTTTGAAAGTCCAAATGACAGCGAATACGCCGTGCACATACGAGCTAAAAAAGTATCCTAGTTGATTACTCCTCTTGCGCTATGAAAACTACATGGAGTGGAAGTCCAAAAAAACTAGAGTTATTATTATGAGATACGAGCTGAGGCTTGAAAGATACTTCCCTTACTAGAAGTGGATGGAGGAAAACAAGAGGAGAGGAAGAATCATGAGAGTATTTTCATACAATTTTTTCCACTGTTTCCCCTAAATACGCAGTACGGTGGACGTAATGGAAATTTATTTTCTCAATGAATCACATTTAAATAATTGCATGTCCTCTTCTTTATGGAATTGCCTCCACTTTTATGCCTGAATTATTTAGGGCTCATGATTCACTTCTCCCGGCCTAGGTTTCTCTCTCCTTCCTCCTCCCTATATACCTGTTTCTTCGATTATCATTACTACCATTATTATAGTCACCACTAGGTAGATTCGAAGCTCATACCAGCTTTTCATGATCGCATTGTCTCCTGTCACTGCATAGTATATCTACGACCCCTTTTTGTATTTTCTTTCCCTGTAGCCGCACAAAATTATCATCATTCCCTCGCCTGTATATTCTACAGCTGAGAAGAGCGAAAGAGAGATTCATGAAGTAGTATGTAAGTCAGATGCATACGAAACTGATAAGAAAAAACTTTTATGCAGGCGAAGGCGCTCATGCATGTGCTCTCACTTGTGTGAGACGAATTTATTCGCCGTTTTATTGAAGCATTCGTAGGAACTTTTTCTTCATAATGGCCTTTCCGCTTGTTCATCCTATGTGTGAGGAAGAAGAGGTTGGAAGAGGAGAAATGACACCAAGAGCTCCACTGTGGATCCCATTCCACTTAATTTATCATGTGCAAAATGAAGCAATGGGCTCATTTCCTCGAGGAAAGCGAATTAATTTTAATAGTCAACTAATCGTTTCGCCTCGAGTCAAATAGTTAAATTCGTACCCTCTCTCTCTCTCTTTTCTCTATCTCTGTATGCTTTGTAGGCTTTCGTAACTGGAAGGAGTCAAGCACACGTACCCACTTCCTGCAAAGCCCCTTTACAAAAAAGTTTTAAGAACAAATTTTTGAATAGCAATCCTCAATCTTCTAAAGTACCACCATTGCGACCTCACTGAATGACTACACGTTTAAAAGGGTGAAAAAGTCTTGTGGATTTGTTCTGGTAGTAAATTGGTACAAACGTTTAACTTTCTCAGTATATATAGCGTCTGAATTGTGATGATGCATAGATTACATGCGTTGGGGACTAAGAGGAAAGGAGAAGGGAGTTTGATTGACAAGGATAAGGGGTTGATGGTATTTTGAGTATGTGATTCGAGGGCAGTAAAAGTTTTATAGTCATAATTTGGTGATCCCTTCATCTCTGTGTTGATGTTGCAGAGAATAGCACTGGGGATGATGGGGAATGACAAGAAAGGAAATAAGAGAAGGACTTGTAGAGGATATGAGAACGATCATCATGATTTCATGATGATGAATAAGCGCTTATCGGGTATTATCTCGTCTTAGGATAACACCGTCGTCAGTGTGTGTATGCATTCTTTGTTTGAACTCCGTTAACTGAGTACTATAGATATAGCAATTCGAAGGGCAAAAGCCAATAGAGCCATGTACTTTTATCTTCATTTTGCATGTTTCACCTTCCTTCCAGTGGCAGAGTGTGTAGTACGGGGATGGTCATGCAACTTGCTACTTAGCCACAATTTAGCATAAACGTGTGTCTCTGCCTTCTATTTCGTCCAACTCAACCCCTCGCCCCTCACACAGTGACAACTGAAATTTTGAGGTATATTTACACAAACATGTACAATGAGTAAAACTGTAGGCACGGATGAAGTTATACAAGTTTCTCGCGGGCGCGTGGTTTGTAATAAGTTTCTTAAATTGAACTGTCAAGATGGAGGGGAGAGAAGAGAAAAATTTCGCACTTCCGTCCCCACAATTTTTTTTCTTTCTACTTTCTCTCTTCTCCTGTCAGTGTTTTCTTTACTGACAACCACCAATACCACCAACCACGATTCAGCCAAAAATAAATCGTTTGATTCTGTAGCTAAAACACTAAAGTAAACCATCCTTCAATTGGTATCCTGTGTGGGATAGCTTTTCTTGTTATTAATTACCCGCAAAATTCTCTCTATCCTCGTCTTACTCGTCATCATCACTGTTGCTACCACTGTCTCCTACTCTCTCATAAGAACGGAACCAATTCCAAGTTTATACTTTCTTCTATCGTTGTCTCGGCTTTTTTGATGAACACTTGTTAAACTACTTCCATTCTTCGCAGCAACTTTCATTCTTACAGATACCTAAGCTGTTCTTTCTCATTTCAGATAGGGATTCTCGCTCCTTCTCTGCCCACCTACCACATGGTGGAGGTAATAGAGTATAGAAGTCACTGAAGACTTCACTACTCAAGTCTGCTCACACACAAAAACAGAGGCAGAACAAAGATAGCTTATAATCATGAGTTACTTAAGGGGAGTTCCTTCTGGCTAATAAGATCACGAACATAGACCTAAAGAGTGAAAAATGGTCGCCAAAAAGCCATCCTCCCTTTTTTTCTTTCTCTACACAACTGTTATCCAAGTAAGGACGACCAGAGGCTATCCTTCCTGTTTCCCTCCAAAGTAATGAGTTTCTAGCTCTACCAGCCTGATTTACCCTCCAAAGTCTGGCGGTACTCTCTGTCTCACTCTGGTCAAATAGAACCGATACCAGTGCCGATCTTGTGCTGGCACATCTTGTGCAACGATCCCCCGATGAAAAAGGGGGTCGAAGAGTAACTTAATCAAGAATTGGTGTGATTGTCTAATCTTGTATGTAAAACCCGAAAATGATAATACTGTGGATAAGCAGCGATGGAATTCACATGACAAGAGTGAGAGAGATGTATTAACTTTTCACAATGTCGGAGGGTGCTAGACAATGAGAAAGTGAGTGGACATAAGAAGCCTTTGCTAGACTGAAACCTACTTTTCTTGTGATAAATTTTGTTTGTAAATTGATCAAGTACCTGAGGGGAGAAGCAGAGAATGAATGAGAAAGTGACTTGCATGTGAACGCCCGGACCCACTAGACAATGATAGGCATGAAAGCTCATAGTTGCTCACTGGGCAATGCTAAGATTGGTGGTGGCAGCCTATGGAAAAGGAATTGCTTTGTAATCTTCATCGACATCTCGTGTAATCCAAAACTCTTCAAAACCATCGCGTATCAGATAAGTTTGATAAATATGATTCGGATTTAGCGAGAAGTTATGGACATTAGCCTGAGGAATCAGCATCTGAGTAGTTTTATGTAACTGGATGCCTAGTCGACGATTTTAACAGCAACACAACATTTAATTCCCGGCGGTCGATCTTTTTATAGGTTGGCTCGCACAATGAAGAGACTTCTTGTTATAAATTGCTTGTACATTTTACAAGTGGAGGGAAACTTTATGAATATCTCTCTCCTTTCATTTCCTCCATTCTGAATACGAGGAAAAATGCAAGGGAGAAACACAGCTTCTCTCCTTTCGTACAAACATTGCTGCATCAAACAGACATGCAGGAACATGATACGGGTAGTTACTTTGCCATGAGTTTCGTTAAGCGCAAATGAGTGGAAGAATAAGGAGACAGCCCTGTTCACATCTTGGCAAACCTGAAAACAGCTAATAAGCTCTTCTACCCTCTCATTCCACTAGGACGAAGTCAAGTTTGTGAAGCAGACAGACGGACAGCAGAGAAGCTGAGATGACTATACCATATGAGAATTTTACAGCTTTAGCTGGGATGGGATCGGCACCATTCTTTTTGCGTGAAAAAATGAAGGTGGATGCATTTTTCATCTACTGTTTTGTTACACTCGCACTCCATAGCCACACGGCTACAGACGTGCTGAGGGAAATTAGCATGGAGAGAAGTGGAGGACCCACTCATGAAATCAAACGTTACTATAAAGTGAATCATGTCTTCCGTGGTTATTGCGAATTGCGACACAGGGGTGTTCGCTGTCTATCTGTGTGCTCCTCACATGGACATATTTATCACGAAATGATACGAAGATGATAATGATGTTCTCATTCCATTACGGTAGGCGCGAACATTATCATCATTGTGGGGAGGAAAAGAGAGACAGCATTCTGGTAATCCCATAGATACTCTGATAGTGAGCTAAATGACAAGAAGCGTGTAGCCAAGTTCTACTTATTTATTATTATTTTCCTTTTAAGCTGACACATTTTCGTCTTGGCTCGTCCTATGATGATGATGACTGTTGTTAGAGCAGACTGGGGAAATAATGTGGCTTAGAGGGTAGTTAGAAAACCGATTGGTGACTGCTATCCGCGCATGTGAAGGTATACATACACTGTGGTCATAATTAGAGGAGGAATCCCCTTGGACTTCTAGACGTACGCACACATACACAGCATCACATTGCATCACGGCCTGTTCAATTTGGCAAATGGAGAAGAGGCGTACCTAACAATAACTGAAGAGACAGGAATTGATGCGAGGTTATTACGTGTGTGTACTACAGCTTCTACTGAGGTCGAATACAAATGTACTCGAGTT
The DNA here is from genome assembly GCA_034698825.1 of Deuterosminthurus bicinctus. NCBI lineage: Eukaryota > Metazoa > Arthropoda > Collembola > Symphypleona > Bourletiellidae > Deuterosminthurus > Deuterosminthurus bicinctus. The sequence continues at coordinate 21,820 of JAQIWI010000411.1, read as the reverse complement.
TTTCCCTTGAAAACGAAAGCTTTTATGAGAACCTTCCTTCTCGATCCAATCTCTTTTTCGCCACATCAACCACTTAGAGAGACCAACTTTTAGAGGGAAGCCTCATGTAAACATCTTCTCAATGATGGTAGACCAAACAAGGATTTTTCAAGTTCCCTCTCTCTCTCGTTCTCTTTCAAATCATGACGACTTTCAAGAGAAATGTATGCACGGATGAGCTATCCTACACTGCACTGCTTGCTAGTCCCAGCCATAATATTAGAGCAAGGAAAGAGAAATTTCTTTGACCACTCGACCAACTATTGCATCCCAGAAACTTTCTATAGTGACAACATTTAGTAATACTCCGAACTAGAGCTAGAAGCTTAGTATGAATGATGGTGTCAGTTGAATACAGCTACTCCATCCACTCATTGCACTCTTGGGTTCCGTACAGTTGCGTATGAATAAAAACTATTGCCGTACCCAATGAACTTTCTGAAATTACCACACGCGTAGGTGGCCATCAGACAGGCATTCACTTTGTATCGACCTTTCCTATTATACTACATGCCGCTTAATTTGACCAAATAGCCTCATTATTCTGGTTTTGCATAAATGACTTGTGCGTAAACGCTCCTTTGAAAATCGGAAATATCTCAGCCAAGCAGTCCATTCATTTCTGTCGATATTAGCCTTTGTGAAGTTGCAGTTCAATAAAGGCTGAGAAACCCTATAATGTACACGGCGGTATAGTGATGGAATTTTGGTATTGGTTTGCACAAAAAATCAGCTGATATATCGAAGTATTAGTGAAGTTTTTCTCGTAGACATACGTGAGGAGTGTGTAAAAGCGAAATTTAGCGTAGCAGTATAATAAGACAGAAGAAGGAGAATTATCGTAGTGTATTTTATGTGGACTATTTGTCCCCCAGTTCTGTCCTGTGCAGTTTGAAATGGCGGGACAATTTCCCCTCCTTTTCTGGCACCACTTGTTTATATGGCGATGTGTACAGTGCGAGAGTTCCGATCTGAAGCAGCTTTCGGCAGATACTCCATCCAATCCTCTCTCCCTGCTCTGTGGACTTTCATAAAAAGTACATCAAGAAGCACGCTGCTGGTTGTGGAAAGCCCAGGCAAACTTTTACTAAAGACGAGGGGAGAAAATTCCACTCTTACTACCACAAGCTCATGCTTGAAGAGGTAAAAGAGAATAGTGAGGGAAAGAGTAAAAGTGAAGTGCCAAGATCCCACAGTACCCTCTCCACCTCCTTGCGTACTATACCGCATCTCTCCACTCCTCTAACATTGTATGCACTCACACATTTTATCACACCGGGCAAATATATCGTAGGAATCATATGAGAAAACTTTCTTTGTACTTTGTAGCAGGAGTGTCAGGAAATTGCATGCTCTTCCTTGACCGTTGTCAGTCACTCTAGAGCTACTCTTCATGGCGTTTATTCTTGTGTCGTCTGTCAATGGTGCTTTCACATATCCCCCTTTAAGAATTCCACGCGTGGCGGAGCTCAGACTTTTTAAGTAGGCTACTAAAGGATGATACGGACAATGAGGTAGAGTTGTTGTAAAGAGATTCCGTCTCCCACTAGGCCTAATGGATATGGCCCTCACATACTCCTTCAAAGAGCTTACTAGCACTTCACACATAGTGAATTCTCTCCCTCTTTTAGGAGCATTGATGCTCTGTAGTTTTGACTGTCCATGGGGTTCAATGTTCATTACCATACGGGAGGCGTCTTAACGTGAGTCGAATAGAGGAGATGACTTTAAAGGACGGCATTTAATGCAGCTGAGGATAAATGTCCCAAATGCCGACACAACGGAGGGATAAGAAACCTACAGGGAAAACGTGTGTGCTCAATGTGAGAAGAGCATGCAGGGGAATCTTAGTAGGGAAAAGAGAGCAATATGTGAGTGTGTGTGAAGAGTTGCATGTTATGTGGAACTCAATGGTTGTATTCTGACACTACTTCTTGGATCCTTAATATCCTCCTCTTACCCGTGCCACAACGGCTTGCCTTTCCAGGAGCCAGAGGGAGAAGAGACAGCGAGAAGCAGAGAGGGACGGCTTGTACGTGCGAGGGAAGAAGGGACACGACGAGGCTGGAAAAATAAATATGCACTTGTGTCGTAACTACTACAACAGTCTAGCGCGGTGGCCTGCGAGAGTTGCACAGAAAATATCGATTTTAGACGTACTTTTAGCAAAATCTACTATAGTATGTATTAGCTCTTGTTATACACAGAGGGGCTTGCAAAGCTGCAACATACGCTTACACTGTATTGATGTTGCTATTATCTGGATACGTCCAAGTTGTAATAACGCCGCAAGGTTTCCTACCATGCATTCATGCGGAGCAATTGTAATTACATGAAAACGGAAGGCTTTTAACGTGCATGAAGAGAGCGGCAAGAGAGGGAAGAGACCATGGCTTCTTTAGTTCGTAGTGGGTGACACTTGAGCCATAGATGAATTTATTGTTGAATTGGCTCTCTTACTTCTTGTCCTCCTCACTGCTCAGTATAGTCAGTGTACATGGGAGCTAGTGGGACGGAAACTGACGGAGACGAGGGATATATATAAACTGGCGGGAGAGTGGTACAATGAGCACGGGCATCGTCATGACCCTGCTTCAGTTCTATATACAATCGGTGACACTACATATTACACAAGCTTCCTCAATGCACTTATGTACTTGAGTCTGATTGAAGGGAGGCGCATGTTCGTGTCTTCTCTCCTCTATTCTCGAGCGTAGTATGTGCGGAGGGGGAAAATTTCACTGAATGTGTACGTAACCGGCTGTACAGTACAGTAGTGAGGAGTTGGTATTATGACGCGCTTCTCAATAGCTTGTGTGTTTCCATTCTAGACACATTTACTCCTTCCTTTCTTCGTGTGGATACATATGAAAGCTCTCGATTTTCCAATTGTGCTCCTCAGCCCAAGTTGTAGTACCCCTAGCGATTCCCACTTGTCTTCCGTGGATATATACTCGAGATGCGGAGGAGGAAGCGGAGAGGGAATATTGTGCGCAAGAGGAAGAAAAAGAAGAGGGAGCTATGAGGAACCACGTGCAGACGCACTGTCTCATGAAATACCATGAAATACTCTCCCTCGCGAACGTAATTATGTACGTACGTGGCATAACCATATAGTTGGATGAACGTATTATATTTGTTGGGCTTGGTGGAAATCCCGCCATTCCGGATCTCCTGTTTGTGTCATGTCTGGAGCTCCCAGACACGCGTATGTACGAGTATATATGTTATACGCACATAAGGTTACTGAGACAGCTATTTGATGTGAGCTCTCCTGGTACTGCACTGCTACCGCATGAACGGCTGACGTCTGGAAGAACCGACAGACTTTTGGGGCAGAGAACTGTCTGTCGGTTTCCATTCCTCTCTCTCGACTGGCATGGATGGACGGAAGGGTAAGAGACGAATATCAGAACGTCGGTTGAAGGGTGCAAAGAAAACGAAACCGTTAGAATACAAAAAAAAATCGTCTGGCTTTCGGGTCGATGAAAAGTGTCGACAGCTTTCAATTTTTCCTCTCAATAAAATATAATTTGACTCTTTGCTTTCACCTCCTTCCGCTTTATTCTCCCACTGCTTCTTCTTCGCAGAGAAAGCATACTTTTTCTTTCTCAAGTGCTCCATACAGAAAAAATCCATTCCACTTCACTTTGTTTTCTAGAGGAAAACAATACATAATGCAATTGATTGTTGAGTCTAGACATACACTGGCTTTACACCAGGGTAAAATAGCCTCAAAGGCAACATACTTTGAGGCAGGCTTGTTTTTACCGATGACCCTTCCAAAGTTGGCCACGTCAGTTGTGTGTTTCCGAGTTGACATCCATTTAATGAGGATTTAAGGAGGAGTGTGTCAGAGGACTAATCATTCATATCTCACTTCGTATTATTATTGGCTAATTGAACTATTTATTTGACCAAACTGTTTTGACCTTTCCCGTTCGACTGTCAATGCATGGTCATTTCTTATACTTTGCACTTACTTACTTTATCAACAGGCTTACCTGGTTCACTGTACAATAACATAATTAATTTTTAGACAGAAGGTCATTTCTTATAAAAGGGCAACATGATATTTCATGCATAACGTACACCCTCAAATTTAGCACAGGGGTACATTTCACGTGTTTGTAATCATAAAATGCTAAGTAAGCATGATGAACGTTGAGCAGGTAAGAAAGTAAGTGTGAGTACAAGACGGCAAACGCCACTTTCACGGTGGAGCCCTGGTTTATGGTACAAAAATACTAGAGATGAGTTATCTATGATTTGTGATGTCTGGTGCTCCTGATTCAGGAACGCAGTTGTCCAGTAAGACAGTTTGTTTGAATTAAACTAGTTCATATTTTTGCTGACGCCGATATGTAACAAAAATATATTTAACTCCTACACTTCATCGGCCCTCCGAAGGTGTAAATGGGAAGTTCGCTGTGCGTACAATTGAAGGGAAGGTGTGTAGCATGTCCCGCAACTTCTTAATGGAAGGGTGAGAGTGGCTCTTCATGCAATCACAGCTTGGAGAGTTGTACTTAGTTGTGATGTGGCTCTTTCGCTGCCTCAATGTACGATGCATTTCGGTGAGTATGCGCTAATACGGAAGTGACAGAAACTCTAAAAGGGCTATGCTGTAAGGTTAAATGATAGCAACGTGAAATATTACGGAAGCAAACGGAGAAAGAATGACTGAGCGCCAGACGGAGAATGAGAGTGAGAAAGGGAGAGAGAGAACGTTGACTCGGGGTGAACGGCCGACTATGTGGATAGTTCATTCGTCTCTAGTTTCCCCCATCCTGTACACACACGCACTCAATGTACACAGAGTTTACGCACTGCTACTACTATTACTACCACGCCGAGCAGCCTGACTGACACACGCACATGCATACATACAACGACAGAGAGGGAGGGAACTTGAGGCAGGGACCCGCAAGCCAAACTTTCTATCAACATCTCTCAGCTCGTATAATGGAGGGGCACAAGGATATAAGGAATACAAGAGGGAAGAAACCATGTTTTGGATCTTTTGGTCGGAGCCAAATGCGGGTGGAGATGTGCATGTAAGCAACTGCGGGGCTTGCGAATAGTATATATACTTACGTAAACGCGCAACTTTGCCTTGCTGAGAGAGAGAGAAAGAGAGAGAGTGGGGGAAGGTAGACAGACACAAGGCTGACACACTCGCGCACACATTTCCAATAAATGCTCTCCGACTACTACTCTTGCTGCCGCCGCCAGTAGAACCATGCTCTCGTCGTACGGAAATAAAGCTATGGACGGCAAAATATCATCTACATATTCGTATACTGTGGGGCTTACAGCATAACAAAAGCAAATCCACACCTTACCTTACCTTGCCTTGTAGTCCTACTGGCTACTGTCTAAAAGGGATGTAGAAAAACGAGCGCCAGCAGCCAATGCTTCTCTCCCGGATGGTGTATCAATATGAAAACAAAAACGCCATTACGAAAACTTCACAAATCTATGAATCCTCATGCATATATGCACCCGGTGACGGCTTTTAAGCTGTACACATTTGTGTGCCCGTCTATAAAAATGCCAAGATATTCTCCTCAGTCATTCATTCTCCCACATTTTTCATGCCACGCATGCACTCTCCTTCTCACGCCCTTTATTGCCATTTTTCACAATCATGCACTTACGCAGCAGTTGCTGATGCTTGTCTTTAAATGGTCAGCTCAATCTTACCTTATTACCGGGTTGGCATGTTTCATTACTTAAACGAATGAAGAAAGTAGCACTCTGGCCTCAGCATTCTCTTCTTGATACTTTTGGGCATCCTATTAGAGGGAAACATACTGTGAGAATTTTACGCTTCGATAATCCATACCTCAGAAAGATGAGAAGCGATAGTGAAAGTTGAGATGGCTGGTATCTGTGTACGTGCAATACGCGGAAGAGTGGGATCGGAGCAGGAGGAGTTCGTCACTTTTTCGCATTCGCAACATTTCTCACTTGTTCCATACAGTGGATCGAGTCAGATCCACTGAGATGGTGCATTCTTCAAAGAGAGGATTACCCCTCTCACCAGAGGATGACAGTTGTGACCACCTTTAGCTCCATTTACCATTTGATATGTATGATTCTAAACATTATGATTTTACTCAGCTTCATTGGACAGTCGTCTTCACTTCAGCCTCTCTGCCTTTCCGCCCTCTTCCCCTCCTATATCCGCTTACCTAAGTGCTAAAATCCTGTGTTCAATGAACAAGTGATTCATATGAGGAGCTTGAAGTGGCACACGCAGCAATTTAGCAGCAGGCGGCAATGGAGAGCAACTCCTTCCCGAGGAATTCAATTCTTTGCAAAGTTACACATGTACTGCCGGAACTTGTGCACTGCGGCAGAAAATTCTTGGAATTTCGCCCTTTCATAATGTAGTGTCTGTATCAAAGTAAAAGTTGGCTTCCAAGTAGACAGCCGCCAAGCAAAGTAGCGAGAAGACTCTCGCGCGCGTTTGTGTACGAATGAAAGAAAATATGAGGGAAGTGATGCTGTGTTGGTGTGCGCAGGCATTACCATTGCGCGCATTGAAAAAAATTGTATTTATGCCTCACCCTCTGTCCACCCGCAGGCACATCATGAATAACGAATTTTTAAATAAATTTTCTAGTTAACAATTGATGCTCTTGTAGTTGTTTGAGCGAGAATATTTACCAGTAAAGGGAACTCAAGCACATCGTCTCAGAAGTGGCTGTAGTATATGAATGTGTTGTCGACCCCGAATGGTACGTGAAGGTTGCCTAGATGCGTAATTTTGTGTTACTGCTTTAATGAGATTCAAGAGATGCTGCAATGGGAAGAGTAGTAATAATAATAAATGCGAATGAAAGCGGGAATGAGGAGGTTCTGAAGAAGATAAGCAAGTGAAGTAGTGTGGCTTTTCCTCCATCTTGTGTATTTTCAAGTGGAACAAGTGTCTCAAATGCTTGTTCCAATCGATAATTTCTTCAATACTCATTGAGAAAATTGCATAGAAAAGCCGTATGCTATCATGTCGCATTCTCCATGCTTCCTGAATGAATCTCTACTCCATGGTATCCTCCGCAATTGGCTGCATCAAAGTACTCGAAAGCGGAAAGTTATTGATAGGGAGATAAAAACTGTGCACATGCATGTTTGGACTGTTGTGAGAATACAGCTTGCCTTTAGTGCGGTATAAGTGCAATGGGATCAGAGTAGTTGAAGAAGCGGTAGGGCGTGAATAAAGACAATATATGTGTGGAGCAATAGAATTGAAATGGGAGAAAAAGAGCACATTTGTAGGAATCGAATCAAGGGAGGCTAAACCAAGCAGATGTAAAAGTAAGAAAACAAGTGCACATACACAAACGGTAACACATTACAGGCTTGTAGCGGAAGCCCCGATTCGAATTTTTATTTGCCACCCTTCTATGCACGTACTTGTTTGTGGGTTTTAGGCTAGACATCGAGGTAGTCAATCTATAGGTTGAGAATCTGCAACCGAAATGCTTTTATGCAATGTGAACGTATATGCCCTCCTCGTGCTGTTGTTGTTTTTTGTGGTGCACTAAACTCGGGCTCCTCTTTCTCGTCCAACTTCTTCGTTTCCTCTATAACACTTCGCCTACTGTGACTACTATACTGTTTGTCCAAAAGGGAGCTCGGCTGCTCCTTGGCTTTATTTCTCACTATTTTCTTTCACCATTCAATGCCGTGAATCCCAGTTGAGAGATCTGGTGCTGTGCGGAAACGGGAGTGACATGAGATTTAAGTAGAAATGAATTGTGCTACTCTCAGATAACGTGTCTCTTCAACTCTTGCCCTTCATGTACCTTCATGTTCCTTTTACAGTGTGTCAAGTATGCATCCGTACTTACTACTAGACCCCTACGCTTCCCCACGCACATAAAGAGTCCTCACATATTTTTCGCCAGCTTCTGTTCACCACCGTGGTTATTGGGCTTGTGTCAGAATGCGTAAATAATGTATCATGGGCTTCCACTTATAGTTTCTCCCTCTTCCATGTACTATCCACACTGAACTTGTCTACAAACGCTTGTATGTGTTTCGACATCCTACTGGTCTAAATGGTTTATACAACACAGAAAAGAAAAAAAACGTGAATCACATGCTTTCACTCGCTCATGCGGTAGAGAGTTAGTACAAAACATAACAGCAATTTCCATTATCAAGACACCCCTCACAAATGTAATAGCAACAAACGATGGACAAGCGAGCGGTATGAAATATTAAAAAGCTCCTTAAATCCTCCTCCTCGCTATTTTGTCCGTTGACTTGATTGTCTCTTTTTTTCTCTTCACGTGTACATAAGTCCATAAGAGTAAATTCTGAGAAAATTATGGTAGTTAAAGGGTACCATTCAAAATCGATACAGTGAATTTTTCGAATAAAAACTTCAGCATTTTTCTACTTGTTGGGGATATTCAATAAATAAGGTACACTGCATAATAAATGATTTCAAGTTTTTCGTATCTCTCTCCCTATCTCTCTTCTCAATTCCATTACACTTCAAGATTCAAACAAAATCATGCATTGGCGACGAAGAAAAAATCATTTGACCTGTTCTTCCATTCCACTCTATCACATACGAGCCTTCCATGCATTATACCCTGTGACATTCCTGTCAGGGCCACAGCTTGGATTATAATTCGCGAATCGGAGCGAATTCATACCCATATGCATAGGTACTAAAAATCATGCATGGTTAACAGTACACGGGCTCAGAAAAGAATATAATGCAATGTCAGGCATATCCTTGCTTTGAGGAAGAAGATACAAGGGCTACAGCAATACTAAGGGAAGAGCCACTTTTGAGTTTTTCGTCGTTTCCGTCCACAATTGCTGACAGGCAAGGGATCTTCATAGTACACCTCTTGAATACATAATACATTATATTATTTCAGGCTTAGGAGGAATAGTAGGAGAGAAAAAGTAGAAAGAGCAAAGGCTACTGTCAAGAGGTAAGAGAGTTGAAGGCTGTTGGAAAATCTTTCAGGGCAGCTGCCACGTGTATTCAGTTATTGTATGTTCTATTTCCACCATAGCTCCCGCTTGATTAAACCGTCAGGGCTCTAACTTCACTTAGAATGTATCCTTATGCAGGGAAAATTGTCACCAATAAGATTTTGATCAATCAATATCGTCAATCAGATCGATTCAAACTAGCTGATACTCGAAGAACAATAATGGCAGATAACGGGGAACTAATGTGTAAATTTCACCCTGGAGTGGTTCAGACATAATTATCGCCAGAGGTAAACTAATCCCAATGCCGTGATAGACTGATCAAGCCTTCGCAGACATCAAATAAAAGCCTCCACTTATATTTACGTATTAAAATTAAAGCTGTCTATTTACTTCCAAAATGGGTTTTTCATGTATTTCGGCATAAGACGTATCTCTGTAGATCGTTTTAGTTAAATACATTACATGAGCTATGTTATTGCAAGCATCCATAGTGCAACTGCAGTCTTATTTTAGACACGAAATAGTGAAAATCTATCTTCATGATGTTCGTGCTAAAGTTTCTCACTCTAGATATTTCCTAGTGTGTATGAAAAAAATACACGGGTGAACATGCGCACTTGTGAAAAGGGTGTATTCAGTTGTGAAAAGGGAATTCTCCTGTTTAATCTAAACTTTGGTCGTTGATACCATTCATGTAAGGGGAAGCTCTGTTTATTAAGTTATGACGACACTTATAGGAAGCTGGAGAATGAAGGTTTTACACAAATAAGTCCGGAAGCAATGCTACGAACAGGAGAGAGAAGGACGAGCATGATAATCCATTCATCGTCTTTATAGGCTATCATCAGATGATTGGAGGACGAAATGAACTTACAGAGGTCTATGTATGGGACACCCGGTTAACTTTCTCTCTCACTGTCTACTTTCCATACCCGTGAACCAATCTTCGCATTATTTTGGCTTACTTCCATAATCTTAGGCTTAAATAGTTTGTGTTCATTTTATACTGATAATTTATTATTTCTATTTGAATTCATGGGAGCAACCGGCTAAACGCAGTGGTGCAACCTTGGGGCATCTGGAGAGGAAGATATCTGATTAGCACGGTTAGAGTACGAATGAATAGCTCAACTCGTAATTTTTTGTGGACAATTCGTTGTCGTTCCCATTACTTTCGTGAGCTTGATCAGAATTCATGAATGAGTGCTGGATACCCTCTCTTTTATAAATATGAGGTCCTTGGTATTTTTGAGGTTCACTCGTATTTTTTAATGTGAATCCAACTAATATCACTGAATTATTGCATGCAATAAGGTATTTTTATGGCGAATACAACGAAACTAGATCAAAGAGTGCTTTCTTGCACTCTAATACGTAGACATACGTATGTATGAATGTCAATGCTTCATACGAGACTTCAGTTTTTCAAGAAGAACACTTTCAAGATTTCACGGTCATACAATGATTATTGAAAATGATGTTAATATAGAAGGGACGACTGTACAGATCGCTACAGTGAGAGAAAAACTTATCGAAAAATAATTTATGTTGCCGTGCCTATGAACATTTATATCTCCTCCTGTTGCATCCAAAACCCACCGTCATTGCATTTGTGCTGACAAAGCTAACGGGTCCGTTGTCTAGACAGCAATTTCAGACAATGGGACAGGAAATGAGTTCGATTCCAGCATCATTATGTATACAGAATCAACAAATGTAAACAAAATCGCGTGACATCGACAACGGAATTCAGCAAATATTCGGAAGAAATTCACAATTAATGCTCTTTATTTCTCCACGTTCTATAGACTATAGTGTTTAAGAAAGATGTATATACTTCCATTCTGTTTGGGTGGTCAATCGTTGCTCCCGAAAGTAAATGACATTTACCGGTAAAGAATTCAATATTGATAGAGACATCCAAAAACCGACGAAGCTCAATTTCAGTATTTAAACTACGACAGAAAAAGGTTTCTCAGACCTCGGTGCAAATTACTAAATAATTTTAGTCACATTACCCTTGCCGGGAATGTTAACTGGTTGAGAAGGGATAAATAGCACTAAAAGTATTTCCTGTGACTTTTCCTCAATAATTGTAATAATTAAGATATCCCAAAGTTGAACTGAAGTAAAGCTTCTACATTTCCCGAAGAGCGTTTATAACTACTGGCAGTCAAACTGTCATCACATTAATATGTAAAGTCTAAAATAAAAGATACGCGCGCCTTTTTCGAGTGAATCTACACGCATGACATGAGCAACAGCAACGGTGTAAAATCCAGCATTTCAGGGATTTGGATTATGGATTTGGACTTCATCTGATACGCATGACCTATCGATCAATCGTCAATCTTTCGGCATACGAAATGTCATTATATTCAGTTTTTGGGCAAATTTTGATACGAAATATTTGGTGAATGTGTAGAAAAAAGAACTTTCAAAAACAGCATAGATAAGAATCTCAGTTTTTGCCACTAAATGTGATTATGAGGGCAATTTCTTACTAAATTTGGGTATAGGCCATGGAGAGTTTTAATGTTGTCACTTGCCTCAATACACAAGATTTGGGGCATTACTCCAAACTCAAATTGCTTCCTAATTATTGCTTACGCCTTTTGATTGTCGACGCTTTGAATTCGCACATTTTTCATGAAAATTTATAGTAGTCTCTCTATACTGAAGCAAGAAATTGATCATCTGACACACGGAATTACTGTATGGGCTATTGTGCATTTCTGGATTAGGAATATTGGAATATAGGAACCATGGAAGGTCGATTTGGGTTAGGAATATTGGAATACAGGAACCATGAAAGGATTTGGATTAGGAATATAGGAACCATGGAAGGTGGATTTGGATTAGGAATATGGATTTATTCTGGTTAAAAGCTGGAATAGAATTTGGATTTGGACTAACGTGGATTATGGAATATTCCTAATTTTATTCCAGGATTACCCATCACTATCACTGATCGTCTCCTAAGCTTTGAGAGATTAACAACCTCAGCCTGCATTTTACATCTCGTTGTGGTAATCGGACAGTCAAGAATGCAGACAGTACTTCCACGTCTTCAATCACAATCCTGGGAAAGATGGAACTGCTCTCTTTGCATGCTGTAGGACACACGGAGAAAACTGATGTAACATGATAATGACCTATGTGCTACAGAAGACTACATACGCAACCATGGGACGTAGTGAGGAAAAAGTATTTGTGAAGGAGAAGGGGAAGAACTTGGTGATGTCGGCAAGCTCCTCCGCGTCTGTTTCCGCCTTTTCCTCTGCAATGTCACTACCATCCATCCCTGTCAGGGAAATTATATAACAAAATTTCGGAATTATTCCGGCATTCGTGGCAGACAACTTTGGCCATTATTGTTATTGTTATTAAGGGAAATACGCAGGAAAGGCTTGAGGTAGATCTTTACAACGTTGTGCCATATTGTCGTGACGACTTTTATAGCGGTGACCCTATATTAATTGTGTTGGGTATTGTCCTTTAACATCTTCCTCTATTTTCATTCACCTACCTCTGCCATTGGTCTAGAACTCGAGGATTACACAGCAATTCCGTGAGCATAAATGCATTTTGTACGTACGTGTGCTTAAGCTACAGATGAGGGAACACAAATGTTAGAGTACATACATGCATGCGCTCCGCGTCATGTTCCGTCAGCTGGAATTAACGTGGGTAACACGTGGAAAAAATTGAAACTGCAGAATAAACTTAATTTAAATAATTTTGTCCATAAGAATGGAGATACTGGTCCGTGAAATTTACCTACTAGGCTGCTGTTTCTATCCCAAATGAAACTCCAAGTTCTATATCGTTGGGTAATATAGCAATAGAGGCGAGAGCAGAGAACTGTCTAGGATTTTAAGCGGTAATTGAAGGAGGTCTGGAGTAAACCTATATATATTATGCAGCATATTATATGCTCCCTACCAACCCCGGAATTATTAATGCAAATTAAGTTGGCATTGATATTTTCAGTATGAGTTGTAAATAACAACTGGTCCTCGACGAGGGCATTGATGGAAGCAGACAGACTTGAAAATGACTGTGAACCGACCATATTCCCTCGTGCACCCCTGCTGTATGGCTACAGCTGTACCACTATATATGCATTATATTGCGCCTCACAGAGAATAAAGCAAGGATTTTAAAATTTTCTGGTGCTAAAGACAAAGTTAAAAGAGAGATCGCTGAGCGGGATGAGAGTTAAAGGAGCTGTACAGCAGCAACTTCTGGGAGGAAAAGAGACCTTTTCCAACTCATCACAAGCTGGTACATAATAATTGCATTTATACTACATGTATGTGCAATGGAATACTTTATTTTGATAGTATAATATCATTCAATGTCACTTTATACTGTGTGTACGTGCATATGGGCAAGTGTTTGTGCGCAGTAGAGAGGCACCGGGAAATACATGAAGAGAATGAGCCAGAGAGAGGGAGACAGAAAGAAAGAGCGAGGAAGAGAGACTTACTGGAGTAAAGTATCGATCGAGAAGTTTTGGGCGGCACGTGGGATCTTTCTCTCTTCGCTCAAGATATGCACTTCTAATATAGTCTGTACAGTATACGGCGTCTATCTATCTTCGAAGCAATTGTACTTTTAATCTCCTTTTCCCATTCTCTCGTTCCTGCATGTAGTAATACTAACGTGTGCGTATCCGAATCCTAGCGTGCACGTGAGTGCGCCTGTGTGATGGAGTCTGAAAGTTTTTGGCACGTTATTACGTACATATGGGATGCGTTTCTATCTTTGGAAGAGCCCTTCCAATACACTTGTGATCATATAAAATGCTACTCCTCGGCCTTTCTCATTTTTGTCTTACTCCTTTACCCTTCACTTACAACACGTACGCTGGTTTAGTAGCGTCTTCTGTGATTTTCCACCCCGAGCTTTTCGGGGTAGGAACTGCTTTTCGTGGTATCCTTAGATATAGGTGTGAGATATGCGCTAAATCTGTAGAATAAATAGTGCATCCACCACACAGCTGTGCGTGGCTCATGCTTGTTTGCACTAAGGTCGCAACGGAAAAGCCTCGTAAGCGCCGCCGTTACAATGTAACTTAATGAAAAGGTAAATGAGTGAGCAAAAGGAAAAACATTACGTTTCTTAAGGAAATACATTTGTACTCTGTTAATATTTTCTTAACTTTGGAGTTCCCAAAAGTGGCGTTTGTTAAACACTTTGGAGTGTTGAAATTCATTCACGTCGAAGCAATGATGAAAATTTGTAAGACATCTATTCGCTTTCTTTTCCCAAGATCCGTTCCTCCTCCTCATACCATAATTTGTTTAACTTGAGCACCGGTGGACTTTACAATAATAAATCACCTTGCCCCACTGTACCACACTAAGTGGTAACTACATTGCTTGAATATAGGGAGAAAACTGGTGTTTGAATAGTCATCTAACTCCTTGAAACTAATCTCATCCGCTTGGTCGATTATTGCTCAGTCACATGCCCCCCCCCACGGTTCTCAATGCAAGAATGTAAAAATCCAGTAATGTCTCTTCAAAAGAAAGATACGCTTTCGCTTGTGGCCGAAAGATCCCCAGGCACTCGAAACGGAATGAGGCATGAAGGCCTAGTGTGGTAAAAAGTCAAATCAAAACTTGCTCTTCAATTGAACGGAGGACGGAAATTAAAATTTGAGTTTTATTTATCAAAACAAGATCGTCAAAGGAAACTGCAGCACATAGAAAAATATAGTGCAATTTCCGTCACATCCGTCAGCTACAGTCTGCCTCAGCGAGTGCATATTCATGTTGCACACGCTCGCCAACGCTAACACCAAGCCGTCGACATGTTGAATGTCATGGTGCTTGAAAGATCCCACCGGTAATTGTGCTTCCTGGGAACTTAGTTTGCGTTACACGCGTATCACAAGCTAATAGGCACTTTGCGCGATACGACGTAGAAATATATACGTAATCGTAAACATATATTTAACATGGGTTGCCATAGGAATTTTCACGTTTACGCGCGTTATGTTTGTGTTACGTTAATTTTCACGAACTGCCTAGTAATAAGTCACACTCTGGGTGAGTGCACTTGAGTCGAAGAAAATTATCATGATCGCTTCCTCACTCATTTACTTTTTATTCTAACATAAGTAAAGTCGAGGTCAAATTCGCGTTTTTGTGTAGCTTGCAGAGATTCGTGTGCGTATGCTAGTACACAGAAACCTTAAAAGAGGGAAGGTTAGACGATCGAATAAATAGAACTGGGGCACTACGCATTGACCCTGTTCCTTTTAGTAAGCAGTCTAAACTGGCTCTGGCCCCTTTCCCTATGTGCAGCCTCTCTTCTTCATTTATTGGCTTTTGTGAGATTTGTATTTGGATCGTCACGTCTTTTGCTATCTTGGTCGCAACACAGTAGGGAGATCAATAGTGTGCGAAAGCGCCACGATCACACTTTTCGAGCTATAATGGATGTCTTACAATCACTTTTCCTCTCACAGTCAATAACGAAGCAGTGCACTTATTGAATTTTCACACGTGGGCCCTCAACCAGCCTATTCGTACTCGTACTATAGGTAATGCCTCCATACTTACCCTTCTGGAAAACTTTATGCCGCAATAATGAAAATCACTTGAGGAAAGTCAACTGTCACTAGCATGCTTGCCCCGAGCCTGTGGAAAGGACCTTTTAAGTATTTGTATGCAATAGAAATGAGCAGTTGACAATTTCCAAGCCGTGCAAACATCCAAATATAAATTGAAATCTGTTTGCATTCCAAGTACAAGCTCCTCTCAATGTATTTCCCTTTTCCACTTGAGTACTTTCGTACATACTGGACAGCAAAGAAATAGACTGTTCTTCTCATTCTCTCCTTCCCTTAGTGCACATTGGCTCATTGTTACAACACACACATTTACAAACTTGACGCGGGAGCTCACACAGCAGCCCTTTCTTTGACCATTGCTAGAAATCCAGTGTACGTAGTCAGCCTTGCGATGACCATTGAACCGATGACAGAGCACATATTTTTACGCATTGCTGGGGTAGAGGAGAGGAATAAAGAGCATGGGGCAACATAAAGGGAAAACATGAAAAGACTACACGCATGATATGCAGCCCAGCCACGCACGATTTTGCCCAAGACGAACATCCATACATTTACTCAATCGAGGTGGTATTTCAGCTGATTTTTCTTTGTCGTATCACTTGATTACGTCGCTCTGGTCATACTAACTCATGTCACTAGGCATACAAGAGGTCCCTGCACTACATTTTCTGGCACAACCGTTGTTAGAAAAGGAGACTGGTTCAGGCCGAAATCATGGAAATTCCATGTAGCTCACATTTTCCGACTGGACAGACATGAAAAACTGCTTAGAAGTAGCCCGGGAATCCGGACGTAAACTTGGTGCTATTTTTCCATTGAACGGTCTTCCACTATTGTTTCCGTGGTGCCACCGCCATCAAAAAAGCCAGATATTGTATTTGTGCCTTTAACCATCATAACTTGATTTTTTAAATCATTATGAATCATACATGTCACTGTGTTAGCACATATCGGACCTTGGAGTTGTAATCCCTCTTTAATTATTTCCACACTTGTTTGTGTAACCTGCGGAGTTTGATCATTGTCATTGGATGTTCAGGTACAGCAGATTGCGATGAAGAATGGTCAAACGCTCATTTTCTACTAGAGCGCTACCACGTCATAAATGAGCTGCTGGTAGTTTTTTCCACATATTTATCACAGTTGTACAGCACGTGCAATGGTTTTGCAGGTCAAGACGTGCGTTTATCCAAGTGGGACGCCAATAGCCTGTACTAGAAAGACCTGGATGGATAGCGAAAGGCTTTGTACATTCTATATGGGCTCATGTGCGTGTGTGTGTTGTTATTAGTGCGAGCTCCTCACATGTGAGGAAGATATGACTGACTGGCTTGATAGCAAGAACAAACTCGTACACTCACTCTTTCCGTCGGGTGCGGGATGCGGCCGTGCGCGTGCTGCTGCTCGGGCATCACTATTAACATTGGTCCGTTGTTCCATCGGACTCCATGCAGTATGAGAGCATAACGATCGTCTTAGTTGCGATAAGCCAGCCTTGTGTGTAGGAACAATAATGTTTTGTAGCTCTATGGTGGGTCATATGTGTAATAGCGGTATACAAATGGGATTATTGACGGTGAAGCAAAAACTTAAAGAATAGGGTAGGGTCATCCAATTATGTTGTAGCGGGTTGTGGATAGTGGATATCCACACGAGAGGGGAAAGGAGCTCATTCTATTGATCAAACAATGGTCGACAGCTATTCGGCCGACATTTATGTGCTAGCTTATAGATACAACACATACGAATGGCATTGCAGATCTTCCATTGGTCATCGCTTCTCACTCAACCGTAGTATCATTTGAAATTGTCTTCCTTGTTTTAGATCCGCACAAACTTACAAACATACACTCATGGTTTTTCCCGATGGATCCAGAGAAGAAAAGGACCACTTGGGTCATTGCCATGGATTTACTTGCCAGCCTTATATTATTGGAAGATTGGAGAAAGCGAGAAACGGAGCCAACAACGGACTGAGATTTATACTTTTCTTTACTGGCAACAAAATAGTCTTTTCCCTGTCACTCGTCCCACAGTAAAAAAAATTGTCGGAGGATAGAATTTTGAAATTAAAAAGAATAATGCTCTGAAGCACACGAGACAATATACCAATAATAGCGGCCGACGACTAAGCTTGTTCAATATATGCGTGTAACTTTCCATATGAAGCTCTCCACTCCTTCTCCAGTTACTTTATTTTCCTACAGCTCCTACGTCTCAAAGTTAAATAAAGTGCTAAAATTCTCGAGAGCTTAAACGAATAATTTCCTACTCTTCCACGTGCTCATGTCGGCTGAATTTCATCCTAACTTCTGTCAGAGTCAAAAGAAAAGAATGTAAAAAGTTTTCCAACTCTTACGTGACTGTGGGAAACCTTTAGGTTTGTGATAGAGAGAAATCGTCGCACGTTGCGGCGTCTCTGTTTCTTCATTCTTTCCCTTAGAATTGTTTTTTCCTAAAAGACACGAATATATTTAAAGCGTCTATAATGTTTTGTGTGAGATTAGAGCAGTTGTTTGAGTGACTAAATAATTTTGATCGTATTTAGTCTTAAAAGGCTAGCAAGTCCAAATGTAATCAAGTATTACATTCGGACGAAGACCTTGCCAGCATTTGACGTCACAGCTTCCTTGAGTATTTTCACTACTGAAGTGGAGTGCTTGAAATGGACACTGTCACCATTTCATACGCAATCCTATGAATTCGTCATTTCATTCCAAAAGCCTAATGCGTACTAATTATGAGTATGATCATATGTAACATCTGCCTGATGAGAGCAAACATAACTGACGCTCATGGGCCTTACTAAATATAAAACGGCATTTTTCTTTCTCGTAATAGCTCGTCCTCGTTCTTTCTCTCTTGCTCGGATATTTGACATCATTACATCGCATATCGGTATTTTTTTCACTCTGCTGCCCACAGCAGTCTTTAACATACTTTCCTTCCACTTACTGCGTAGCCGGAAAAAGGCAGGAAAAATTCCTCCTGAAATTGAGTACTCCATTTCACGAAGCTTTTTTGGTAGAGGCCGCGAACTGGGAGAAAAGCTCTTCCCAATTAGCCTTTACATACCTTCTGTGGTGCATTGGATTGGGTATGTGATGTTACAACGACTGGGGTATTAAGTGCAGTACAATGGGGCCTTTGCCTCTGGTCTGGCATTTACACACACTCCCTGTGGCGAGGGCGGCTGTGGTTCAATTAAATGTTCTCAGCTGAAGCATTTTTCACCTCACAGTATGATGCCAGTCTCCGAATGCCATGGGTTTCTTAGTTCACATAAGTAGGTTTCCATTCTCATCTGGATGGTTTTCAGTTGGAAGGAAGCACGATTTTACCTACAAGCCCAGTTATTATGCAAAATTATTTCCTGGTCTTATATGAGACATACTTTCCGTTCTCAATCAGAAACGGCTAGCCTTTATTGCGATGAAATGCGGACAAACTGATTGTCGAGGAAAGTATTTGTAGAAGAGAAAGCTAGTTTGAGATTATAGCAAAATGAGAGAATATTGTGGAATCCTTCCCGCTTCTTTTTTTCCAGCTTACATGAACGAAGGAGAGATGACGGTTCGACGACGTGAGAAAAATCCGACTTGCTCCTGCGGTTGGTGGGATGGGAATGGGAAGTAAGGGAACGAGGCGACGAAAGCAGGAGCATCACCTTACACATCAGAAGCTGGTTGTGTGTGCTCGAATGTGCAGAGGCTTGAGGGCGACTCTAATTTTCATTCTATGCAGCCCTGAGAGAATTTCTTTTCTCTCCGTGTTTTACATATAAATTGGATTTTTCCTCTCCTAATAAGTTGGTTAATGAATCCTTGAGGACTTTGAACGACACCCTAAATATCTGTCAAACGCATGCTGTCTAGGCTATCATGCCGGCCAAGTGTAAAAATCAAATTACATGTACATGCATTACTTACATGCATCCCATGCTTACATGCTGTAAGGGGAGTTTGAATGAGCTCACTGCAGTCTTGTTTCGTATTCTTTCTTTATTTCACTCTGTCGTTCTCTGTTTATCCGTTGGTTCCATCCAATAGACGAGCATGAATGAAATTTTAAAGCATCTTACCCAAGTAGTGAGAGGGGAGAGAGAAAGAAAGAGAGGGAAAGTTGATCTTGCAAAGGCCACAGTAGTAATAGTCGTCAATTCCCAAAGGCCCTCCCACACGAACTCAGCTAGATAGGGCACAGGGAGCGAGTCACTTGTATGCATACTAGTGATAGGGAGCATCAGCAAAGGTGTACATGTGATAGCTGATAACGAGCTTTTAAATGCTCATCAGTACCAAACGCTTTCTCCAATGTACATGCCAGCAGTTAATGTTTCAAAAAACACAGGCAGCAATAATTCCTCTTCTCTCGAACAATCCAAAAAAATTAGAGTCACAGGGAGGAGAGGAAAAGGAGGCCTACGGACAATAATTCTCCTCTCTGACCACATAATCATTGTACTACCCCTACTTCAAATATAAATCTTGAACAAACGGAAACACTTCTGATTTCCTGCGGAAACACAAGGACAAATGCCATGAGAATGCTGAGTCAATTAGTGATTAAGCACCAGGTTTGTTTCACCACGTGAGCAATGGGAGGAGAAAAGATGAAAGAAGTGAAATAAAAAAGGAGCAATCTTATTTAGTTTCTTCTTCACGTATCGCTTCCCCTTCAAGACGCACATAGGAGTCGGCATTCGTACTACTGTACCCAGACGTCTTTGCAATCAGCTGAGTAAATCATTTTGTCTCTCTACCTCTTTCGATTCTTCTCTTTACAATCTCTGAAACGCCTACATTCCCTCCAGTCCCTCTGTGTACGAGTGAGCTGGATCTTCAATTACCGTTCATAAACAATCCTTTTCTCAACCTAATAGCCCCACGATCCTGTCAACTTACTTCTAGACTTCTTTCATCAATTTCTAAACAATCCAATTTTGTTTTTCCAACTAAATTGAAAATGTACAAGTACATTCTCCTAATTCATTATCATTTTTAAGTAATATTACCATTATGATATTGTTATGGCAATATGTCGTAATTGTTTGTGCCTTACCTCTTATTGGTATTAAACCATAAAGCCCGCGTCAAATGCCGCGGGTCTACCAAAACGAAAGACCCTTGGCGATATGGTGGGTGGATCGACAAGAAAAACCGCACCCACTTGCTAGACCGCGACCGACGAACAAAATCCTCAAAAGAGGGAGCGGTCGTTGCAAAGGGGTGCGGTCTTTCTTTTAGATCCCCCATATCGCCAAGGGTCTTTCGTTTTGGCTAGACCCACGGCATTTGACGCGGGCTGTTTAGTTTTGTTTCGCACAACCGCGATGCGGTCGTGGCGCGTGGGAGCCCGAAATACGCCGTTTCACTTTTAAACTGAGCACATGTTGCTGTTACAAACAACAACCATTAACGGAAGTACAACTTGTTGCAAACAAAACAGCACTGTAATACAACAACAGTGAGTAACACGGCCAAACAGGCACTTAATGCAGCTAACGCCATACCCAGGTACTTCGTAAAACTTATTACAACCCGGGTGCTTCTGAAACGACGAGTGAAGGGAAGTGACCGTGTGCAAACATTAATGCAAGATAGGTGGGGAGGTAGTAGGCGCGTTTTGGGGGCATGCATTAACGTAAGATGGGTGGGGAGGGGGTAGGCGAGTTGGGGGACACATGACCCCATACGTCACGGTCCTGTAGCCACGGTGTGTTTCATACATGTACGCCAGTCACGGAGTGTATTATGTAGAGGAGAGATGTCCCACGTTAATGCAACTTGGGTGGGGATGGGTATGTTCAATGAGGGGGAGGGGCTAATGAACGATACGGAGGTGGGCGCCCAATAAGGAATCGTTTGCGACCCTTTGTGTAGATACCCGACGCTGAGCCGTAACTTATCAAACTGTTGATACTGAACAATGGGAATGGAATGTTGTAATCAGTTTTTCTCACATTTTGGCAGTTTTTTGAGGATTCTTGCGGTTTTTTGTAAACTTGTGAATTTTTTGTTGTTGTGGGTTGATCGCCGTACTTTTCTCGAGGTATCTGTATTCTTAAGACGTTGATGTGTTTTATAAAATGTTTTTTAGTATGTATTCGCGGAAGTTTAAACGGTAAAAAGGGAACTTTCCTATGCTGGCAATGTTGTTGCAAGTTTTTATTATAATGATCACGGACTGTACCAAGAAATAGGAAAGTGAATCTTGGAATTT